>CALSCO010000442.1:0-20339 GCA_943704415.1 Parvularia atlantis | reverse complement strand
ACCACAAGTACCGCGCGCACCGCCTCTGGGTGCGCACCGCAGTCCGGCGCGCGCTGCGTCGCTCAGCTGCTGCTGCTGCTGCTGCTGCTGCGTCAGGACGTGAACGTGACCGGTGCGACCAATGTCATCAACGCGTGCATCCGCCTCGGCGTCGAGCGCCTCGTGTGCGTCGCGCGTCGCGCCTCTGTCCCGCTCGCACGCTCACACCGCACGCAGGTACACCAGCTCAATGGCTGCCGTGCTGTCGCCGCAGACGCTGGGCGGACGCGACAAGTCGTGGTGGACGGATGCCGATTTTCCGTCGGTCGACCCGGAACAGCTCGACACGGTCTACGGCAAGACGAAGCGGTGCGCTCGCTTGTGCGACGGCCGCTCGAGCGGCTGACGAGCGCGCGCACAGCATCGCCGAAATGCGCGTGCAGGAGGCTAACGGCCGCGGCCGCCTCGTGACCGTGTCGCTGCGGCTGTTTGTGCCGTTTGGAGCAGGAGACCGGGTGCGCACAACGCGAGCGCCACTTTAACTCGCTGACAGCGTCGCGTCAATAGCTGCAGACCATGCGCTCGGTTGAGCTGCCAGAGATTGTGCACACGCCGCCGGGCCGGGTCCCGTGCACGCTCGTCTACTGCAAGAATTGGGCGCTGTGGCACAAGCTCGCTGCTGAGGTGCGCACAGCGCGTGACAAACATGCACGCACTCACGGCCTGTGCGCTCAGAAACTACTCGAGCTGCAGGACGTGCTCGGCGGTCAGGCTTTCTTCATTGACAACGGCGGCGAGGAGCCCGACGGCTTTGCGACGACTGACGACCTGCAGGACCGCATCGTCGCGTGCCGCCGCAAGAACAAACCGAAGAAAGTGCAATACCTGCCCGAGTGGGTGCGTTCGCCTCTCGCACGGCGCGTGTGCAGCTGACGCGCGACATGCGCGCAGTCGACGTGGCCGATCATCGTCACGTCGCACGTCATCGACTGGTTCAGCGCGGGCAAGCTCAACTGGGACATCCTGCTCTTCAACCGTGCTGGTCTCTTCTACCAGACGACCAAGGCACGCTTTGTGGTGGTGGTGGCATGACTGACGGCTGACACCACCGCCGCCGCCGCAGGTGCGCCCGGACTGCCGCCGCATCGCGCAGCTGCTCGGCTACCGCAAGCTGTTCTCTTACGAGGCCGCGTTCAAGGACCTTCAGGCCGAGCTCGACCTCTGAGCGCACTGAGCGCACTGAGAGCGCAGAAACGCGCTGGCATACAGAGCACCGATAACAAAAACGCACAATCGGCGCGTCGGCCAGCCAGGCGAGCGGCAGGCATGGCGGAGGACGCGGCCATGCTGGCTGATGTCACGGCGCGGCTCGAGCGTGCGCAGCACGGTGCGGCGTCGTGCGCCCTCTTCATCCGCGCGCTGACGGACGGCTCACGCACGGCGCACGCAGAGATCACGCATCTGCAGGGACAGCTGTCGGACCTGCGCAAGCAGAACGCTGCGCTCGATCGCCAGACCAAACTGAACGATGGCGCGTTCGCCGCCGTGCGTTGTGGCGCCAGCCGCGTCGGGCTCATCGATCGGCCTCCGGCGCGCCAGCGTTCAACCTATTCCGCAAGGGCAAGAAGACCGTGACGGACCTGCTGGAGGAGAACGAGCGGCTCAAGGCGGAGCACGCGCTGGCAGAGACGCAGGTGCTGCGTGCGTGCTGATCGGCCTCTCGTGACACGCGCGCACGCGATCAGGCGCAGGAGCAGCTTGAGGCGCTCAAGCACAGCCTGCGCACCGCCACGGTCGAGGCGGAGGAGGCGTGGGCGCGGGCTGCGGCCGGTGCGTGCGCACAACGGTCGATGCGGACGCATAACGACCGACGTCGCAGCCGAGGCCGAGCGCGCCGAGATGCGGACGGCGCTCGACGGCACAGCGGCGCAGCTGCAGCAGGAGACGGAGGTATTGCAGATCGAGCGTGCGCAGGCGCAGCAGCTGCGGATAGACCTGGACGCGCTGCGCGGTGCAGTTAACCTTGGAAGCGCAGGCGATCTGCTAACGCGAGGTCACAGAGCTGTCGCGCTCTGAGCGGCTCGCGGCGCTGCCGAGCGAGGGAGAGGCTGCCCAGCTGTGCCGCGTGCTCGACACCGAGCTGCGCCAGCTCAAGGAGACGCTCGGGAGTACGCAGGCGTTGCTCGCGGAGGCGCGTGAGCAGGCAGCGGCAGGGCAGGTCGCACAGCGCGAGCTGCAGCTGGCCAAAGAGCAGGTGCGTCGTCTGTGCTGCCACAAGCGTGCAAGATCTAAGCAGCCGTGCAGGAGATTGGTGCACTGACGGCGTCGCTGGAGGCGATGCGCGCGGAGCTGGGGGGCCAGCAGCAGCTGGAGACGGTGCCGCGTTGCTTGCGCGCTCTTTTTGCCGCCCACCTGACCACCGTACAGCGGCTTGCCGAGGCGGAGGCTCACAATGCCGCGCTGAGACAGGAGCTGGACACGATGCGTGCACGCATGAGGGGTGCGAGTCTTGCGCTTGACATGGCCCAGTGCACTGAGCGAGTGCACAGACGTCGACCAGGACGCGCAGCAGATCAGCTCAGTCCGGAGTGCGCACGACCGCCTGCTCGAGAAGCACCAGGCACTGCTCGAGACGTACCAGACGAGCATCGAGTCGCACCAGGTCTGTCTTGCCCACGCTCCTGCTGCTTCGGCGATCGGCTGACACGCTCGCACAGGCCATGCAGGCCAAAGTGCTACAGCTCGACCAAGCCAATGCTGATCTGCGCGCCGACAACGCATCGCTGAAAGCGTGCGTGCGTCGGTGCACCGCGGCTTGCGCTGCACTGAGTGCAACGCGTGTAGATCGATGACGGACCTCGAGGGCCAGGTCGCCGCGCTCGACGCCAACATCATCGGGTTCATGTCCGAGGTGAAGGCGCTGCGTATGCAAGTGGTGCGCCTTCTCGCTTCTTTTGTCCAACCCCGTGTCAACCACGTGCGCCGCGCAGGCTGACGAGGAGCGGCAGCTGCGCGAGCAGCGGGCGCAGCACGAGCGCGCGATCAAGAGGCGCGACGAGGACATCGCGGCTCTGACGGGCAAGCGCGGTTCGTGCGCGAGCCGCGCTGTTTGAGCATGCTAACGTGCGGCGCCAGACAACCTCGAGGAGGTGGTCACGCGCAACACTGGCGAGCTGCAGGGTGCGCTACTGTCGGGCTGCGCACTGCCGCTGACAGCCGACCGCCCAAGCGTGCCTCACGGAGCTGGCAGACAAGACGGCCGCGCTCGCCGAGGCCAGCGACGTCATGAGTAGCCAGGCCGAGCAGCTGCAGCAGGCCAACGCGTCTGTGGACACGTTTGTGAGCAAAGTCGCTTCGCTTGAGAGTGAGCTGCAGCGCCTGCGTGACGCCAATGAGGAGCTGCGCAGCATCGAGGCCAAGGCGCGCTGCTGCACCCCTTGCCGTGTGCTCGCTAAACGCTTGCGCAGACGCCCATGCTCGAGCGCAGCCTGCACGACCGCGAGCAGCAGCTAACTGAACTGTTTGTGCGCACTGTCGCCGCTTTGCAGCGCATGACACGCACACCCACCACAGGCAGCAGCAGCTGAGCGAGGCCCTGAATCGCGAGCACGAAGCCAAGGCCGAGCTCAAGCAGCTGCGTGCGCTGCGCGACGGGCACACGGCCGAGCTAGACGCGCTGCGCACGACGCAAGAGTCTGCGCTGGTGCGTGTCGGCTGGCTGCCTCGCGCGCAGTGCTTAATGATCACGGCACGGCAGGACAAGTGCGGAGCCATGGAGACCGCGCTGACGTTTGTGCGCGAGGAGGCCGAGCGGCTGAGCGAAGAGCGGTGCGGCGTAGGAGGATGCTGTGCGGGCCTGACCTGTACACGCACGGCCAACTTTAGTACGGCGCTTGTTGAGCAAGTCGCATTGCTGCGGCAGCAGCTCAGCGACTCGGATACGGAGCGCAAGGCGTCCGAGCGCAAGTGGGTCGCGACGGTGCGCCGCCACATGCTATGCAGCGCGCCGTCTGAGAAACTGCGATCGCAGGTCAGGGACTTGCAAAAGCAGCTCGAGCGCCAGCTACGCGGCGACAACGGGTCCGGTGCGCGCACCCGCTGTGGATGGCTGAGCTGAGCCCGGCTCGGCAGACTACCGCAGCAGCAGCATATCGGTGCACTCGCCGTCGCCGCTGCACGAGCCAAGCTCGACCGTGCTGTCTCGCGAGAACGAGTCGCTCATCCGCCGGCTCGCCGACACGCAGGTGCGCGGCATGAAGACGGTTGTGCCCGCACTGACACGCTGCTGCAGGCTGCAAACTGGTCGCTCGAGGAGCAGCTGCGCACGCTCCAGTCACACCTCAAGTCTGCCGAGGAGGGTGCGCTCACGCCCCGCTCGCGCAGCCGCTTGTACGCTCACTGCACCGCTCGCAGAACTTGCGGCCAAGGCCGAGCTGTTGCAGGGCTATATCTTCAACGAGCAGGCGGCTTCCGTGCCCGCCCCGAGCGCCCACGCGTCGCGCCTGGCCCTGCTGCCGGGGCGGATGCGCAAGACGCCGACGGCCACCGAGGTCGCCCGGGTCAACGAGATCAACCACCGGCTGCAGTCGCTCCTGGAGGACATGGCGACGAAGAACGAGGTGCTCAAGGTGCGTCGCGCGTCATGAGCCCGGCGCGCACGACCCTTGACACGTGTGCGCATGCAGCAAAAGATCACGCTGCTCGAGCTCGCGCTGGAGGAGCAAGACCGCCAACGGCGAGGCTCGGCTGCAGCAGACCAAGACTCGCTGCCCGCCGAAGCGAGCTAAGTTTTTTTTTTTTTGCCTTCCGAGTCGCCCGACTGCATTTGCCATCACACAGCCTCACATTACTGCCGTCTAGTAGCGCGGGCGCTTGCGGAAGTCGTCCGTGGGCATCTGCGGCATGACTGCGCTGACATCAGCCGCCCGACTGGCCAAGACGCGCTCAGACGCGTACGCACTTTGCGACTGCGAGCTCATCACCGTCGAGACTTCGGCCGCCGACGCCGGAAAGACCTCGACGTAGCGCGCGCCGAGTGATGCGCGATGCAGCGCGAGGCCACGGCGCGCCTGTTCGGCGTGCTCGAACTGCACATAGCCGTCGCCGCTTTTGCGGCCGTGGGCGTTGAGCGTGAGCACGATGCCCGTTGGCATGACACCGGCCTGGTCGACGAAGAACTTGACCACGTCCTGCTCGCTCGCCGAGAATGGCAGGCCACGCAGACGCAGGAAAACGTCGTTGAACGTTGCCGCGGCTGAATGACCTGCGCGCGCACGTCAGCTGCGCATCCAGCATCGCAGAGCACACCACGCACCGTACTGCTGCCGCTCGGGCATCATCGGTGGGCCGCCACCCATGTAGCCCTGCTGCTGGTACATCACTGGCGGTGGGCCACTGCCATAGCCGCCGCGCGGTCCAGGGCTGCCGTAGCCACCGCCACCACCGTACACCGGGCCGCCGCCGTAGCCTGGACCACCGCCGTAGCCTGGACCACCACCGTACGCCGGTGCCCCGCCGTATCCCGAGCCCATGCTGTCGGCCGCGCCGTAGCCTGTGGGCGCAGACGGGACGCACGTGAGATCGATGGTTCGCACAGCAAGCACGCCGCCCCGCAGAAGGGACCATAGGGTGCGGCCGTCGCCGATCCAGGCGTCGCAGCACGCCGCAGCGCATAGTTCATCTCCTGCACGACCAAACGCAAGCCACCACCAGCGAGCACAGACGTACGCGTGTGCACAAACCGTTACCCGATCCCACCGAGCCGTGCCGCCGTGCCGCCGTGCCGTGCCGCCGCCGCCCCGCCGCCGAAGACCACCCCACGAGCCGAGACCCGCGCCAATCAACCATCACGGCCAATCGACCAAGCAATAGCGCGCGCGCACGCGTGCCACGTACGTCGACGGTGCACTGGAACAGCTCGATGTAGCGTGTGCCGATCGAGGCCTGCGCACACAGGCAGTCAGTGCGCACGGCAAACGGCTAGCACAGGGCACGCACCCGCTGCTTCTGCATCGCCTTCTCCAGGTCCTTGTGGTTGACAAACTCGACAAAGCCCTCGCCGTTGAGGCGGCCATCCGGGTGGCGAGCCAGATGGATCTGCGTGTCTCTCGCGTGAAAAATAAAGCACAAGAGCGTGCGCGCGCAGAGCACGCACGCCGTCGCGCTGGATCTCCAGGCCCTCGAAGAACTGCGCAATCGCAGCCTCGTTGGCCGAGAAGGGGAGCCCGCGCATCTTGACCACGCCGACGGTCGGCGTCGGCGGCGGCTCGCGCAGCCCCGGCGACAGGCTGTGCGCAGAGAACGAGTCTCAGCCAGCCCGACACACGGCGGCCCGCAGACGCGGCCATACATGTCCCGCGCACGTCGGATGGAGATCGCCATGTCGTCCTCTGTCGCTCGTATCACCTCGACGTAGCGACCTCCGGGGCCGATCGGCTGCTTGTGCTGCTGCAGCGCAAGGTCGACATGCCCAGGGCTTAAGAAGCGCACAAACGCCTCGCCCGTTGAGCGGCCGTTGTGGTTCACGTCAAAATGCACCTGCGGCGCGTCGCGCGTCAAGACAAGCGCTCATGGCCCGCTGACGGGGTCACACCTGATCGATCTCCACCTCCAGCTTGCTGAAGAAGGTCTTGATGTCATCCTGGCTGCACCTCCACGGCAGGCCGCGCAGCCGAACGACTTGCGTGGGCTCGTGTGGCGCCTCGACGGCGGCGGCTGCCGGCACAGACGACGCGCGCGCCTGGTGCTCAGGCGAGTCGACCTCCTCCGTGGCAGCCGGTGCCACACTGGTGACGGGCAGATCGATTGTGCGCGGCTCGACAAGCACAAAGCCTGCACGCGCAGCCGCGCGTCAGCGACCGCACTACGGCAACAGCGATTGGCGATGACAACGCACCGGCGCGGCCGAGCTTGATCGCGATGCTCGCGAGGTACGTGCACACGTCCAGCCCACTTGTCGCCTCGGTCAGCGCCTCGATGCCGAGCGCTGTACTCGCGCGCGGTCAGCGTCGCGCTCCCGCCGCGCGCGCGCGCACACAAGACGCGCGAGCACCTGCACACGCCCGCATCACCGACGCCGGCGCCGCATCCAGCTGCTGGCTGCGCATCACTTGCTCGCACGCGTCGTACACGCTCACGCCCGTGAACCGCGCCGGCAGCGCCACGCCGTGCCGCTGCGCCATCGGCACGAGGCACCGCGCAATGTCGTCGGCGAAGCGCTTGCGGGCAGCGGCCGTCAGCCGTCAGCCGTCGGAGCCCCAGCGACGACGACCGCCGCACCTCGACCACGATCGCAAACGTGCGCTGCTGGCCGCCTTCGGCCAGCTTGGGCTCGAGCTTGCGGTCGAGCTCGGTCAGCGCCTGGCCGAGCGTCACGGCGAGGGCCTGGTGCTCCTTGGCGTCGATGTTGAGCGCGGCCAGGCGCTGCGACACGTCGCTGCGGCAGTGTGTCACACGCGCTGCCCGTGCCACACATCACGTGCGTGCACCTGCCCGGCGCGGCCTTGAGGTGCAGCACGCCCTTGGGCAGCGCCTTCTCGGTCTCGACGTCGTACACGGCGTAGGCGAGCGAGAGCGCGTCGACCTCGTGCTCGCCGGCCGGCACGCTTGCGGCCACGCTGAGCAGCAGCAGCACGTCTGCGTCGCCTGCGGACGGGGCGTATGCGACGCAGTGCACAGCGTTGCGCGCGCGCGCGTCAGTCGCACAGCCAGCGACAGAGGGCCACAGCGGCCGCACCAAGCTTGCCCATGCCCTCGCAGAAAGTGGTCAGCGCCAGCGCGTGTGGCCAACAGATGCGAATGGTGACACTGCCGGGTCCCGTGCATGCCTGGCTCGGCGACGACGCCGCGGCCGCCGACTACGCCGCGCTGCTGCTGCGGGCGCGCGAGCTGCCGCGTGCGCTGTGGTGTGTGCCGAATGGTCTGCCGAGGGCGTCTGCTCACACCATGTGCTCCGCAGGGTGCGTCCGCGCTGCGATGTGCACGAGACCTTGGCGATGCTGCGCGACGAGCTCGGCGCCGTCGCGGCCGTGCGCCTTGCGCCCTTCCCGGCGCGTTTCGCGCTGCTGCACGCCGATGTGGCCATGGCACACACGGCCGTGTACCGCGAGGGGCGCATCGTGCCGATGGACCCGAGCAGCGGCGTCGCCGTGGCCTGTCTCCGCGTGCAGCCCGTGCGCGCCCGCTGACGTGCGCTTTGGCGGCTGCTGATATTGCGTGCGGCGCGCGCAGGGCCACGACTGTCTGGATCTGTGCGCCGCGCCGGGCACCAAGCTCGCGCTCATGGCCGATCTCGCCGCGCCGCACGGCTCCGTCACCGGCGTTGACGCCGACCGCGCGCGCCTTGCCGCGTGCCGCACGCTCGTGCACCGGCTGCGCCTGCCGCGCGTGCGGCTGTTCCTGGGTGACGGACGCTCGTTTGCGGTCGAGGCGCCTCCAGTCGCTTCGCGAGGGACACCGGAGCAGGCCGGCCGTGCGCTCGCTGCGGACGAAGCTGTCGAGGACGGGCCGCGCCCATTCGACGCGCCAAAGCAGCTGCGACGCGCCTGGCGGCGCACGGGACAACGCTACAACCGCGTGCTCGTCGACGCCGAGTGCACACACGACGGCTCGTTCCGGCACATGCTCAAGGCCGCGGCGCAGGGCTGGACGGCCTTCATCGAGCGCTCGCTGGACCCGGCGCGGCTCGCGGCGCTGCCCAATCTTCAGCTCGCGCTGCTGCGACGCGGCTTCGAACTGATGGACGACGCCGGGCGCCTCGTCTACAGTACGTGCGCGCTCTCGCGGCAGCAGAACGAGGACGTTGTCACGCGCTTCCTCGCGTCGGAGCCGCGCGCCGTGCTGCTGCCGGCCCTGCCAACGGTCGACTGCGATGGCGTGCCGTCGGCGTGCGTGCTGCACCTCGATGGGACGACCGCAAGCCGCGACCAGCCGCACGTGCTCCGCCTCGACCTCGGCCGCAGCGGCACCAGCGCGTTGTTTGTGGCGGCGCTGGGCCGGGTGTAGATGGAGGCATTTCACGGCAATACCGGGCGGAGCACAGCACTCAGTTCTTCTCCGTCGTCTTGCGCTTGCGCCGCGTCTCGGGCTTAGCACCGCGCGCCGCGCCCGTGCGCGTGGGCGAGTCCGTGCTGGCCTCGACGCCACGCACCTCGGCCTGCTGCGCCTGCTCGAACGCGGCCAGGTCCTCGTCCCAGGCCGCCTGCAATGCGCTCAGCTCCTCGTCCCACAGGTCCGCGGGCGCCTTAGCGCGCAGCTGCTCGAGCTGTGCCGTCTTGGCGGCGATCTCGGCCGCGAGCTCGTCGATGCGCTCGCGCAGGAAAGCGCTCACGGGCATGGCAATGAGCGACTCGGGCGTGATCGCCTCCTCACCGTCGGCTGGTGTCGCGTTCGGCGCGTCCGACGCGAGGCCGAGGCGCTGCAGGTCGGCCATCATCTCGGCGCGCGCGCGCCCGAGGATGCGCAGCTCGCCCGAGACGACCGCGTTGACGAACGCAAGGCGCCGCTGGAGCCGCCGGATCTCGCCCTCGAGCTGGCGCAGCTGCAGGGCCTTGCGGCGCTCGTACAGGTGAAGGCGCACGGGGAAGAAGTCCTGGAGGATCGCTTCGGGCGCGTTGTAGCTGCGCCACGCAGCGATCAGCAGGCCGTCGGCTGAGACGTGGCGCTGCGCACCGCTTGATTTGGTGCTGCAGGTCAAACATGTTCATGTTGCCAGTCGTGAAGTTGTTGACCACGCCGAGGCCGTCCAGCAGCGAGCCCTGCCTGCCGAGCGCCTGCAGACGGCCCTGAGCAGCACAGACGACCGCCCACGCCCACGCGTACGCACGGCGAGCTGCTCGGGCGTAACAATGACGCGGAAGTCAATGGTGCGGTCCGAGTGGAACTCCTTGAAGTCCTCGATCGCGCCCGACGTGACCATGCCGGCTAGGCGCTGCTTGTACTGCTCGATCGAGACCGATGTGGGGATCTCGCGGATGCACAGCGTGCGCTCGTCTGCGTACGGAGTTTAGCAGCTTACGCGGGCGCGAGAGGCAGCGCGCACCGAGCTGCTCGACGACGCCGCTCATGCGGTATGACGACCCACTCGAGCGCTCGACCGTGCCGCGGAAGCCGCGCACCCACGGGTGCATCGCCGCGAGCGGCTCGTTGCGGATGCGCCGGCGGATGTTGGCGATCACGTCGCTCGGGTTGAATGGCGGGATCTGGCGCAGCGAGCGTTTGCCGCAGCGTGCGCAAGGACACAAACATACGTACGTAGGTGCTCCAGCCCGTGCCGATGCCCTCGGTGCCGTTGACCAGCGCAAGCGGGATGATCGGGATGTAGTACTTGGGCTCAACGAGCTGCGACTATGGCTGAGCGGTGCGATGGCGAACATGCGCGCCACACCTGCCCATCCTCCTCGTCCTGCTGCAGCAGCGGCTCGTCGGCGCGCGGGAAGAGCACGTGCGCGAGCGGGCTCAGGCGCGTGAAGATGTAGCGCGCCGACGCCGCGTCCTTGCCGTTCTGGAGGCGCGTGCCAAACTGGCCCGAGGGCTCAAACAGGTTGATGTTGTTGCTGCCGACGTAGTTCTGCGAGCGTACGGGCGTGTTGGAGGCGTGTGCAGCGCACATCCACGCACCTGCGCCATGTTGATCACGACGTGGTGTAGCGACTGCTCGCCGTGGTGGTACGCGCTGATCTGCGCAACGTAGCCGGCAAACTGCGACACCTTGATGTCTGCGCGCAGGTTGCGCTTGAAGGCCGCGTACAGCACCTTGCGCTGCGAGGGCTTGAGGCCGTCGACGCTGAGCGGCCGTCAGCCGTGTGCCATGCACAGAGACGGGCAATGCGCGCGCGCACCAGAACGGGATGCTGCGCTGATTGTCGGCGAGGCTGAATTTGATCAGGTCGCGGCCGAGGACTGTGCGCGCATGGTGCGTTACGCAGAGCACGCCCGCGCGAGCAAACGCACAGTCGCCGACGGGAATGCCGGCCGCGGCCTGGGTCGGCGTGCGTTCGAGCGGCTTCCACGCCTCGGGGCTGGCCAGCGTGTCAAGGCCAGGCGTCATGACGATTCGGTAGCGCACCTGAACGACAGCAGCCAGCGCTTGCGGTCGTCGCTGCGCTGGCGGCTGAAGACCATGTCCAGCTGCTCTTCGTCGGCCTTGCCCGTGTACAAGAACGGGAAGCGGTGCTTGGGCAGGTTGCTGAAGTACTCCTTGGCCTCCTGCGCGGTCGACGTGCCCAGACCCTTGTAGTCTGCGCCGACGGCACAGTCAGCGCGCGACGGCCACGAGCGCAAAACGCGTACACTTGATGGTCCAGTTGCCGCCCTGCTGGCGATTTGCGGCCTGCCAGCGCTCGTACTCGCTGATCGAGAAGAACGCGTGCTCCTCCGAGCGCCTGCCGCCGGCGCGCCGTGTCCGCGTCAGGCGCACAAAACCGTCAGCGGCGGCAGGCGGCGCACCGGCGGACTTTGATCAGCGGCGTCACAAACTCCTGCAAAAAGTTGCGCGCGCGGAACAGGTCAGGCCAGAGCTGCTGCACGAGGTTGAGCAGAAGGCCCTTGATGTGCGCGCCGTCGTCGTCCTGTTGCGCCGCGCGTTGAGCCACCGGTGCGTGTCTGTGCTGGTGCGGGCGGCACCTGGTCCGTCATGATCATGAGCGATCCGTAGCGCGCGTCCTGCACGCGGGCCTGCGGGTCGCCGGGGTCGATGCCGAGGATGCGCGCGATGGCCTGGATCTCGGCGTTGTTGGCGATCTGCACGTGATCCATGAGCGAGCTGGTGACTGCTGCGAGTTACGGGCGCGGGGCACCTGTGTCGGCGACGTGTCGCGCACGTTGAGCACCTTGCCGCGCAGCGGGAACACGCCAAAGTAGTCGCGGCCGATCACCGACAGGCCGGCCATCGCGAGCGCCTGCCGTTGCGCTCGTCAAGATAGACGACGGGTGCAAGACGCGCGCGCACCTTGGCCGAGTCGCCCTCGGTCAGGATGAGCGTCTGCGCGGCAGCCAGTGAGCAGATCGGACGCGGGCAAGAGCGGGATCATTCTTGCGCACGCATTTGCCGCGCTCGGCCGTGCCCGCCGCGTACGCCTTTGGTCACGGCGCGCCGTTGGCGTCAGCGACGCTGCAACCGCACTGCGCGCGCGCACATCGTCGAGCTTTGGGATGTCGAGCAGCTGCTTGCCGGGCTCGTGCACCGCGCCGACCGCAGCAGTGGCGCCCTTCACCTTGCGTCCTCCGCGCGCCGTGGCCGCCGCCGCCGCCTCGGTCGCGAAGGTGCGACGCGCGAGCAGCCTCGCCAGCATGCTTGCGCGCCGTCTCAATCGCGCACTTTAAAGCAATGGCGGGGGGTGGTCACGTGTCACGTGCCGCGATCGTCGTCGTCGTCGTCGTCGTCGTCGTCGTCGTCGGCCTCGCGGTCGCGGCGCGCGCGCAGCTCGTGCTCGACCCGGAGCTGGTCGCGACGACCGCGTACGGCCGGTGCGTGCTCCGCTCCCGCGTGCACACGAGGTGGACGCTCACGGGGACGCGCAGCGTGTGGGGCGAGACGTGGGACCTCGGCCGCGCCTTCCGCGGCGTGCCGTACGCGGCGCCTGTGCGCGGCGCGGCGCGCCTGCGCACACGTGACTGCTGACCGGGGGGGTTCGGTGCGCAGCCCGTCGGCCGCGAGGGACGCTGGCAGCCGCCGCAGCCGCCGCGCAGCTGGGGGTGCGTCGCGCCCGGTGGTGAACGGACGGACTGCGCTCACACGATGATCCACGCAGCCCCGACCCGATGATGACGCGCGACTACGCCGCTGGCTGCGCGCAGAAGTGCCGTGACGGCATCGTGCGCTGCGCGCGCTCTGTCTATGTCTGTGGCTCACGCGACTGCGCGCGCAGGACCTGCCGCCGCACACGTGCCCGCAGAAGGTGCGTCGCGTGCGCACCTACCTGGGCGGCCCCTGACGCCGCCGCCGCGCGCAGATCTCCGAGGACTGCCTGTACCTGAGTGCGCTCGTCGCACGCGCGCAGATCCTCGCGCGATCGCCGCTCACGCACGCCGCTTGCAGACGTCTACACCCCGCGCCGCGTCAGCGCGCAGGCCAACCTGTCCGTGCTCGTCTTCTTCCACGGCGGCAATTTTGACAAGGGCATGCCCAACGTGTGTGCCGGCCGCGCGCGCAGCCCCCCCTCGCTTGTGGTCGCCTGACACGTGCGCGCAGACGCTGTACGAGTCGCTCTACATGGCCAACCGCACCAACGGTGCGCGATCGCCTGGCAGCCTGTAACTCATGCCTGACCGTCTGTGCGCGCGCAGTCATCGTCGTCACAGCCGCGTACCGCCTCGGCGCGCTCGGCTACCTGGTCGCGCCCGGCATCAAGTGCGCCGCGTGTGCCCCGCGCCTTCCTCGCCGACTAACGCTCGACTGCAGCGGCGGCGCCGTGCAAAACTTGGGCATGCAGGACCAACGCATGGTGCTGACGTGGGTGCGCGACAACATCGCGGGCTTTGGTGGCAACCCGAATCTGGTGCGCGCGCTCAGCTTGCTGGTCTCCGCCTGACACATGTGCGTGGCGGTGCCAGGTCACGATCTTTGGCCAGTCGGCCGGCGGGCGCTCGGTCTCGTACCACCTCGTCTCCAAGTACTCGCGCGGCCTGTTCCACCGCGCGATCATTGAGTCGGACCCGATGACGATCGTCACATCAAACAAGGAGGTGCGCCCGTGCATTTCGCGTTTGTCGCACCTGACGCGCTCGACGTAGGACGCGCTTGCGTTGGCCGACCGTTTTGCGGAGGCCGTCGGCTGCTCTGCCGCCGACACAGAGTGCCTGTACCTGCTGGTGCGTCCGGCAACGACTCGCGGGACAGGCGTCTGACTTCTGCGCAGACGACCGACGAAATTATCGCCGGCCAGGAGGCCGCCACGCGCTACCTGCCGATCGACGAGCCCATCTCGGCATTCATGCAGCTCCTGCCGTCCGGTGCGTGCGGCCGTGTGTGTGTGTGTGTGCGTCGCTCGCTGCTGAGCGATGCCCGCAGTCGACGGCGACGACATCGCCGACCAGCCGTTCAACCTAATGATGCGCGGTGAATTTGCGCGCGTGCCGATCATCGTCGGTACCGTGCGCGAGGAGACCGTTCTCTACATCAACCTGGGCTGGTCCGAGCCCGTCGGCCGTGCCGAGTACATCGCGTTGACGTGCGTCCTGCCGGCTGGATACAGCTCGCAGCCTGATACGTTTGCCGGACAGACGCGTCGTTTTCAAGGAGAATGCGACGCTGGCGCAGGAGGTATACCCGCCGCTGCCCGGTGACGTCGACCAGCGCCCGCTCATGTGGACGCTTGGCACGGACCTGGTCTTCACGTGCCCGAACCGCTACGTGGCGCGCGCGCTGGCGAAATACGTGCGTCGGGTCGCGTGGGCGGCGCAAGTGCACCGACGCACGCTGCGCAGACGCCGACGTTCCTCTACATCTTTGATCACCCATGGTCGTTTGACGGATGGGGCCCGAACTACGACTAGTGCGTTGACGCGCGCGTGCGTGAAGTGCGCGGGCTGAGCGATGGCGCGTGACACAGCTGTGTGGGCTACTCGTGCCACGGCGTGGATATGCCGTTCGTGTTCAACACGGCGCCCATCTTTTTCCAGCTGCCAGCGGACGAGCTGCGCCTGGCCGACACGACGATCGACTACTTTGGCACGTTTGCGCGCACGGGCAACCCGAACGTGGTCGGCCAGGTGCGCGCTGCCTTTGTGGGCGTGCTCCAGGCTGATGCGTGTGCGAGCGAGCAGCCGCAGTGGCCGCAGTACAGCGCGGCCGGCGACGTCAGCATGCGCCTGACGACGCCGGCGAGCTTCTCCGAGTCGGGCTTCCGCGGCGAGTACTGTGACTTCCTCGACTCGCTCTCGTACGACCCGGAGCGCAAGGAGCCGACGGCGCGCCACATGCTGCGCACCAAGATGTTCTGAGCCGGCCCGGGGTCGGGGTCGTGGGCGAGTGATGCATCCTTTGTGTGTCCTTGTTTGCCGCGCGCACGGCACTGTGGGCACGTTGCACGACTCTCCGATGCACCACCATCAGCAGCAGCCGCTGTCGCAGCGCGCGCGGTGCATCGTGCACGTCGACATGGACGCCTTCTACGCACAGGTTGCGTGCCACTGCCGCTGCTGCTGCTGCTGCTGCTGCTGCTGCTGCTGCTGCTGCTGCTTGTCGTGCGGCTGCTGATGCGCGGCTGGTGCGCCTCAGGTCGAGTCGAAGCGGCTCGCGCTGGACGGCAGCGAGCCGCTCGGTTGCGAAGCGTGCTGATCGACGGTGGCCCGGGCTGATCGCGCGTGCGCGCCCGCGACGCAGCCGTCGTGCAGTGGTCCAGCCTCATCGCCGTCAACTACGCGGCGCGCGCGTTCGGCGTCAAGCGGTGCGCGCAGCCATCGTCCGACGGCCTCACGGACATCGCCGCGATCGCAGCTTTGACACGGCCGGCGACGCGCAAAGAAAGTGCCCCGAGTTGCGCCTCGTCCACGTCGCGACGTACCGCGAGGCGCGCCTTCGATGCTGCCACTGCTGCTGCCGCTGCTGCTGCTGCTGCTGCTGCTGCTGCTGCTGATGGCCAATGCACGCGCGCCCAGGGCGACACCGAGTGGCGCTACCACGACACCGTCGACCGCGATCGCCACAAGGTCTCGCTCGACCCGTACCGCGCCGAGGCGCGTCGCGTGGCGTGTCGAGACGTGGCCGTGACGCGGTGGACGCGCACACAGAGCGCCAAGATCTTCAAGCTGTTCTCGCGGATGGCGCGGCTCGTCGGTGTGGCGCACGTGTCGCGCGGGAGCGTCGGCGCATGACGCGCGTGCGCGGCCGGCAGAGAAGGCCAGCATCGACGAGATGTACGCCGACGTGACGGACGAGGTCGACCGGCGGCTGGGCGCGCTGCCCGAGTACCACGCCGGCGGTGAGCACGCGACCGTGCTGATCGCGAACCACGGCGCTGAACGCGCGACAAGCCGTCGCCGTGGACTGGTCAATGTGCGGGCACGTCGTCGGGCTCGAGCAGCTGCGCGCCGAAGAGGCCACCGTCGACGACATGCGCCTCACCCTCGCCGCCAAGATCGCGCTCGAGGTGCGTACAGCGCTGCGCGAGGAGCTCGGCTACACGAGCACGGCGGGTACGCGGCGCTGGCACACGGGGCCGCACGCTCACGGTAACGTAGGCATCGCGCACAACAAGTCGCTGGCCAAGCTCGCGGCAGGGCTACACAAGCCGAACCAACAGGTGTGCCTGCTCTTCGTGACCGTACACCTGACCGTGCGTGCAAGCGCAGACCGTGCTGCCCGCGGCGTCCGTACTCGACTTTATGCGCGCGACGCCGCTCACCAAGATCCGCTTCCTCGGCGGCAAGCTGGGCGACGAGGTCGTGCAGACGCTCAACGTCGTGACGGCACGCTGCACACCGTGGCGCAGTCGCTGGCTGACGCGCGGCGGCGCAGGCGGGCGACCTATGGGCGTACTCGGAGGCCGAGCTGGCGCAGCGGTTCGGTGCCGAGTCGGGCGCGTGGCTGTACAACATCTGCCGCGGCGTGGACAATAGCAAGGGTGCGGCACATGCCCGCTGGCGTGTGCGCGCCCAACTAGCGCGCTGCCGCAGTCGAGCCCAAGGTCGGCGTAAAGAGCATGATGGCAGCCAAGCGCATCAACATCGACAAGCGTGCGTCGGCGAGCAGACGGTGCCTCGACGTGTGCTGACGTCGTGCGCGAAGCCGACGACGCCTATCGCTGGCTGCAGATCCTCTCGTCCGAGCTGGCGCAGCGGCTCGCCGACGAGAGTGACATCACGGGGCGATGGCCGAAGACGCTGCTGGCGCGCTAGCCGCCGTGTCAATCGGTTGCGCTGCGCCTGACGTCACCGCTGCAGCTCAACTACCAGGCCCAGGGCCCGCCGATGCGGTCCAAGTCATGCGCGTTCCCGGCCAACATGCGGCGGCCCGACGCGGTGCTGCAGGCGATCAACCGCGCCGCGACGTCGCTATACCACGCGGCCGGCAACGTGCACTGCCTGCTTCCGCTGCCGTGGACGGGCCTGACGTGTCGCGCGCAGCCGCTGCCGATCCGCTTCTTTGCGCTCGGGGCGCACGGCTTTGCGGCGATGACGGGGTACGAGCCCGCGGCCGATATCAAGTCGTTCTTCCGCGCAGTCGAGCGGCCCAGTGCTGCCGACGATGACGGGGCCGAGGCTGAGCTGGACCAGGTCTGCTGCTGATGCTGCTCGCCAATGCTGCTTTGGCTGATGCGCACGCCGCGTGGGGACAGGCAGCAGAGGAGCTGGCACGGGCAGAGGCGGACGACGGCGATACCGACGAGCACGAGGAGGCGGCTTTCCCTGACGCCACCACGTTCCACCAGCCCGCACCGGCCGTGCGGGTCGTGTTTGACGACGGCCTCCCGCCCGAGGCGCGTGCGACGACGCTGTTTCGGTACTTCAAGCGCCAACGGACCGGATCCGGCGCGGAAGACGGCGGGACACCCGCTGTCGTGAGGAGACCGGACGACGAGCGGCCCGGGTCGACCTACACGTGCCCGCAGTGCTTCAAGCGCGTGCGCGAGGTGCGCAGAGCATGCAATAGCGGCGCTGTGGTGGCTTACGCGGTGGCAGAGCGAGCGCACAGAGCACGATGACTACCACGTCGCGGCGCGGATGCAGCGCGAGTGGGCGCGCGAAACCCCGACCTGAGTGCCGCCGCGTGCATGTGCGCCGACACAGAAGCAGAAAACATTGATTTCGGGCTTCGCTGACGCTAAGCAGAAAAAAAGCCGCAGCGCGCTCTATCTCAGTCGACGCGCTCGGGCTCGGCGCGACGCGGCTCGTCACGGTCACGGTCGTCATCGCGCGGGCGGTCGCGGTTGCGGTCGCGGTCGCGGTCGTCATCACGAGGGCGGTCACGGTCACGGTCACGGTCACGGTCGCGGTCGCGGTCGCGGTCACGGTCACGGTCGCGGTCGCGGTCGCGATCGTCGTCGCGGTCACGGCCACGGCCGCCGCTGAAGCCGCCGCCGCCGCCACCGCCGCCGCGGCCGAGCTGCGACATGTCACCGTGGCGGCCGTCGTCCTGTGTGCGGACGGCGTGAGCGTGCGATAGCAACGGCAAATGCGGCGGCACCTCCTTGACGCGGATCACGGCTGTGTCACCCTCGTGCGAGCGGAACGTGGTCTCGTCCATCTTGTCGATCTGCGGCGAGCACAACGTGTGAGCTGCACCGATGACGCGGCAGTAGCGGACGCACCGCGTAGCGCATGTCGTCCTTGTGCTCAAACTCGACGACACCAAAGCCGTCGCGGGTGACGTCGGCGAAGCAGATCTCGCCGGCGCGGCGGAAATGGTCCTGCACGCGTCCGACCGTGAGCTCGTTCGTGCGTGCCAGGCGAGGTTTCGTCCGCGTCCGCGTCCGCGTCCGGCAGCGTGTGGCTCATGGCCGATCGGCACACGTCTCCCGCCCCTGCCCGCGGTCCGGCTCGCGCATCCCCCACGGCCGATCGGCACACGTCTCCCGCCCCTGCCCGCGGTCCGGCTCGCGCATCCCGTCCACGTCCAAGTCCACGTCCCCCGTGCGCGTCCACCCCCACCCCCGCGCGCGCGTCCCCGCACCTTGAGGTCCTGCCACGAGCCACTGCCGGGCAGATTGGTGACAATGACGCGGTACTCGGAGCGGCGCACGACTGAGGTCACCGTGGCGGTCAGCACACGGGGAAAGGGGAAAGAGAAGCGGCAGGGGCGACGGCACCGCGGCCCGGCGTGCCCGTGCCGCCCACGCCGCCGCCGCTGCGCCGGTCGCGGCCGCGCGCCATCTCGACGCGCAGCACCTCGCCCTCGAACGGGTAGCGGTCGCGCCGGCGCACGGCCTCCTCCGCGTCGCGCTCGTCGTCGAACTCGACAAAGGCGAAGATGGGCGGGCGCGCGGCGTACTTGATCTCGATGCCGCGGATGCGGCCAAACTTGCCGACGCGCAGGCGTCACGGGCCAGCGGGCGGGGCGGGCGGACGTCTGGGAGCCGCGCACCTTGTAGAAGAGGTCCTCGATGTCGCGCTCGCGCACGTTGCCGGGCAGGCCGCCGACGTACACGCGCGCCATGGCTTCGTGCTTTGCTTCTACCAGTGCGATTGGTGGGTACGGCGCACGTTGAGCTCATGCTTTGCGCGGTGCATCGTCCGTTGCGCAACCATCAGCATCCCTTCAGCTCATGCTTTTGCTTCTACTACGGTAGTGAAGCGTTACTCGTCAGCACGCCCACAACTCGGGTTTTACTTTCGATGTCGACGTTCGACACCGCTTGGCTCGAGGCGGTGCCGGTGCACCACGCCCTGCCGCCGCTGCGGCGCCGCGCGTCGATGACCAACCTGCCGGACGCGGGCCCGAGCGGCCACATGGGCGGAGTCGTCGTGCTCGACAGCCGCGACAACGTGCTCAAGGCGCTCAAGGTGCGCGGCCTGTGCAGTGCGCGAGATCGCTCACAAAACAGGGGGCCGGCCGCAGGTGCTCGAGAAGCACGACATCCTCTCGGCGCCCGTGTGGAACGCGCAGACGAGCGAGTTTGTCGGCAGCATAGTGCGTGCGGTGCGCCGTGTGCGCCGCGACCGTGCTGAGCCGTGCGCGCAGGACATGCACAACATCGTCAACCTTATCGCCAGCAACTTTAGCGACGAGGAGATCCTCAAGGCACCGAGCGCGGCCGAACTGCTCGAGAAGCAGAGGCTGTTCACCGAGAAGCCGATCGAAGAGATCTTTGGTGCGGCGCGCCCGTTCGCGCGCGCGGCAAGGCGCTGACGGCCGCCGACGCGAAGACTTTGGCAAGCGCAACCCGTTCCACCACCTGCATTCGAGCGACACGCTGCTCACGGCGATCAGGGCCATGGGCGGCGCGGTCAACGTGCGCCGCTCGCTCGTGTTCAAGGACGGCTCGACGACGTACGACCTCAACACGTGCGTGGCGCGCTCGCGCACGACAGTGCAGATGCTCACACCCACGCGCATGCAAGGCTCGAGGCGATCCTATCGCAGACCGCACTGATCGCGTACCTGAGCAAGCACAGCCAACAGCTCGGCGCGGCGGTCACGCAGCCTCTGGACAAGGTCGTGCCGATCCAGTGGGACACGGCCAAGGAGCACGTCGTCTCGATCTCGTCGCAGAGCAGCGTGAGCCAGGCGTTCCAGCTGATGAAGAACAGCGTGCGTGCCGGCGAATGTAGGGATGCGTGCAGGGACTGACCTTCGTGGTGCAGAACGTGAGCGGCCTTGCCGTGCTGGACGAGCACGCGCTGCTCCTCGGCACCATCGGCATCCGCGACCTGAAGGTGCCCCGCGGTGCCGCGCTGGGGACGCGCCATTTAACCGCCCCCCC
>CALSCO010000440.1:0-57068 GCA_943704415.1 Parvularia atlantis | reverse complement strand
GGGTGGGCGGGGCGGGCGGGGCGGGCGGGGGCGCAACGGGCGTCTTGCGCGCCTTGGGTGGCGCGGGCGGAGGCGGAGGCGGCGCGACCGGCAACGCGGGCGGCACAAGGCCTGCGCAAGCGGTCAGCAGGGCTTGGGGGCAGCGCACGGCGCGGGCGCACCTGCCGCGGCGAAAAACTCGTCGCTCGTGCGCCACACGGTCTGCGGCCGCTCGTCGTCGTCGCCGCTGTCGTCGGCGGCCCGCGCAGTGCCTGTCCGCGGCAGCCGTAGGTCGACAACGCACCGGCCGTCTGCCCGCGGCACGCTGCCGAGCGGGCATGGCCGCCACCGTGCCGCGACGCGCCACCGCCCTGCGGGCGCCGAGACCGGTTGCGGCGTCACGGGTGCGGGCACGCGATCGAGCACCGCAGCGACGCGTTGTCTCGCGGGCGACGACGGCTCGCTCGCACACCACGCGCGCAGGTCGTACACGGGCGGCAGCAGCCCAGCCGACGCGAACAGCAGCAGCGCGTGCTCGATGCATGTCCCTGGTCGCCTGTGTCAGACGGCTGCTCATGTGGTTCGCATTTGCGCGCACCGACCGCGCCCTCGTCCAGCGCGAGCAGCGCAGAGAGCAGCAGCCGCGGCAGGCTCTGCGGCCACGCCGCCACGAGCAGCTGCAGCGCAGGCCACCAGCGCCCGGGCCCGTCCGCGGCCAGCAGCGCGTTGGGCTGCAGCAGGCGCGGCACAAGCCGGTCGTGCACGTCGGCCGCGCTGAGCCGCTTGATGGCCGCCTCGAGCGCCCGCTTGGCCGGCTGCGCCGTGCCTGGCGGTACCGCGCTCCGTGTCACGACGTCCACCAGACCTTGCACCGCGTCCGAGCCGTCCGACGCTGCTGGCGCGATCGGGTGGTACTTGTCCCAGTACTGCTCGTGCAGCCATTGCAGCGCCCGCTGCGCCGACGTGACGAGCAGCGGCAGGGCCGGCAGCTCGGCGTGGGTCGCCTCGTGGCGCAGCTCGACAAAGGCCGCCGGCAGCCCGATCTGCTCAGCGAGGTGCGCCACGGGCTGCGCAAACTGGCGGCGCTGCGTCGCGTCGACAAAGCCGTTGACAAAGCGCACAAGGGCCATCGCAAGCGCCAGCCGCAGCACCGTCGCGCTCGCGGACCGCGCGTCCTCGCTGCGCAGGCGGTGCGGCGTCAGCTCGGTCCACCCCGCATCCGGCGCGCACTCACGCGGCCAGCAGCAGGTCCACGAACGCGACCGTGGCGTCGACGGCCAGCGGCACTGCGCCGCGGCTCGTCCACGCCGCCACGTACGCCACGCCCTCACGCCGCCGCGGCGCGTCGGCCGCGAAGAGAAGGTCGCGGACGTGAGCGTGCTCGGACGCTGTGCACCACCGTGTCATCGAGTGGCCATTGCACTAACGGGAGCGTACCGGGCATGGCCTCGGGCGTCGTCGCGCAGAAGCGGCTGCGGGTGCGCGCCCGCCTCGGCCCGCATCCGAGGTGCTGACGCTGGTGCGCGCGCGCGCAGGGCACGGTCCTCGAGCGGCCCATCGTCTACGGCACGATCGCCGAGCCGCTGCCGAAGAAGAACGAGCACGAGCACACGCACCAGTGGACCGTGTACGTACGCGGGGTCAACAACGAGGACATCGGCTACTACGTCAAGAAGGTCCACTTCAAGCTGCACGAGAGCTTTGCGCAGCCCAACCGCGGTGCGGGCCGCATCGGCCGGGCGATGTGCGCGCGCGAGGGGCTGATGCGCGCGCATCGGAGCAGTCGTCGAAAAGTTCCCGTTCGAGGTCACCGAGACGGGCTGGGGCGAGTTCGACATCCAGATACGCGTGTTCTTCCAGGACCCGGCCGAGAAGCCGATCGTGCTCTACCACCACCTGCGGCTGTACGCGACGGCCGACACGGTCACGAAGGGCCAGGCCATCCAGTCCGAGTACTACGACGAGATCGTGCGCTTCGGCGGGCAGCGGCGGCCGGGGGGCGGCGGCCGGGTGGCCTGACGAGGCCGCGCGCGCAGGTGTTTAACGAGCCGACCGAGTACATGTACGAGATCCTCATGAAGAACCGCGCGCTGAGTGTGCCGTCGAAGAAGAGCGAGGCATACCAGCACCGTGCGCGCCCGCCGTGCGAGCCGCGCGCGCCATCGCTCACCCGCGCGCCGCCGCCAGACGCCCAGGTGGAGAAGATGGAGCTGGCCAAGCTGACCGAGGCGCGCGAGAACGTGCAGAGCGTGATGAAGCGCATGCGCCAGCAGTACGAAGAGGCCGACGAGAAGCACCAGCGCCTCACACGCGAGGTGACCGATCTCGAGGCGCGCGGCAAGGCCGTGCACGCGGGCGGGAGCTGATAGGCGGGATGCGCATTTTTTCTTCTTTGGTACGTACAGCGCGGACGACATGCGAAAGACAGGCGACAACCTCCCCTCCCCCACTTCACGCGTCGGCGCTGCGCTTGGGCCGCACCAGGGCCGCGCGGAACCGGCCCTCGGCCGAGAGCTTGCCGTCGGGCAGGACGCGGCGGCCGTGCCTGTGCGGCGGGCGGGCTCAGTCCAACAACGGGCGGTGCAAGCAGTGTGCAGCCAACGCACCAGTGCGTCGTATTCGGCTTGCTCGTGACCAAAATCGCGTCGCCCGCCACAAACGCCAGCGTGTCCCAGCCGCCCGGGTACGCCTGGCTCGGTGCGACCGCCAGGTGCACGTCGCCTGGCGCGACCGCCGTGCGCGTCGGCGATAGGACGGGCGCCTGGGCCTTCGGCACGAGCGTCGCGGCGGTGTCTGTCCTGCGCGACTTGCGCGTCTGCGAGGCGCGGCCCGCCGCGGCGCTGTTGAAGGCCTTGATGGCCTCGTCGTCCTCGTCCTCCGAGCCGAACGTGCTGATCATGCTGCGCGCGCGTTTAGCGATGCGCAGCTGGCCGCCCTGTGAGCGCACCTCTCGTCCAGCAGGTGCAGGCCGTTAATGGTCTGCTGGCGCTGCGCGAGCTGCAGCGCCGCGTCCAACTCGTCAACGCGCTTGTTGAGCGCGGCGATTTCGCCGTCCTTCTGCTTGAGCTGCTCCTTGAGCGCCGCGCGCTCCTTGATGCGCTCCTCGAGCACCGACATGTCCTGCGCGGGCGCACGCGCGTCAGACCACCACTCGCTGCGCCTTTGGCCTGCGTGCCTTCTCCTTGGCGCTGTTGCGCAGCGCAGTGAGCTTGTCCTCGAGGTCCTTCTTGCTGTCCTCGGCCTTCTGCTGGATGCGCTCGACCTGCACGCGTCCTGTGAGCCGACGCTGTCTCGCGCCAGCCAGCGGCGCGCACCCGGTTGACGATCGCGTCGCACTCGTCGATCATCGACAGTGCCGTCGCCTTCTCGTGCTGCACCTGCGCCGTGAGCACCTTGACCTGCTCGCGCAGCGCCGTGATCTGCGCGCCTCGGTCAGCACAGCACACGGGTGGCAGCGGCGTGTGCGTGTGCCTGCGCGTCCTTGGCCGCCAGTAGCTGCGCGTCCATCTTGGTCTTGGGCAGCGGGATGCTGCCCGCGCGGCGACGTCAGCGTCACACTGGCGCGGGCTGCGCATCGCACCTGCTCGGCTTGATCGGCGTGCTCGACGCAGAGCCCGCCGCGGCGGCGGTCTTGCGCACGTCCGTGAGCTCGTTGCGCAGCGCCTCGGTCAGCCGCGTCTGCTCCGCCAGCTGCGCCTTGAGCAGGGCCGTCTGCCGCCTCGTGCGCGTGAGCGACGGTTTCCGCGGCGCAGTCAGCTTGCACGAGCGGCACCTGATGGTTGATGGACGCGCCGACGCTCGCGCCCGAGGCGTCCTTCGCGTGTTGCGCCTTGACCCGCTCGAGCTCGGCCGTCAGCAGCTGCGCGACACGCTGCGCGTCGGCCAGCTCCCGGTCCTTCTCGGCCAGCTCGGCGGTGAGCATCTGCACGCGCTCGCCGTCGTGCTGCAGGCGCAGCTGCTCCTTCTTGGTGAGCGAGTCCTTGGACGGGGTCTTCTGCGGGCGCAGCGTGGCCTCGCGGTTCATCTGCAGCTTGACCTTCTGGAGCTGCGCGCGCGCAGCGGTCAGCCGCCCCTGTGCACGCCCTGCGCGCGCGCGCGTCGCTCACCTCAAGCTCCATCTTGTCGTGGCGCAGGCGCATGACCTTGTGCTCGTTGCGCACGGTCATGTTCTCGGCCAGGAGCGCGGTCTTGTCGCGGATGACCTGGGCCTTGGCCTCCTCGGTCGTCTCGACGCGCACGCGCAGGTTGGCGATGTCGACGGCCATGACGCGCATCTGCTCCTTGCACGACCGGTTCTCCTCCTGCAGCTGCTCCAGGTCCTTGCGCTGCGCCACGATCGTCTTCTCCATCTCGGCCTTCTGCGTGAGGTACCCCTTGATGCGCTTCTCCCAGTCCTCGACCTCAAGCACGTCGACCTGCACGGCCATCGACAGGCCCTTGCCGGTGGCACCCGCATGCGCCAGCGTGCCCGGCGGCGGCACGTTCTCGCTCGCCGCGGCCGCGTCGCCCACCGGCAGCTTCTTGAAGATGGTCATCTGCCCGCCGCCCAGTCAGCGGATCTTCGTCCGCCCGCTTCGTGCAGGCGCACCTGGTCGAACGGCGCCGCGATCGGCAGGTGCGGCGCACCCAGTGACGTCGTCTGCGCGGCGGCCGCGGCGCTCTGCTTGGCCGTGAGCACGCCGCCGCGGCGCGCGCTGCGCTGCAGAGCTGCGAGTCGCGGCCGTGAACACCACGCTGCGGCGCGCGGCGGCGCGGGGGCACGCACAGGCCATGCGCGCCGCGCCGGCCGACTGCATGCTCGCGTTGCGCGGCGTGAACGGCGAGCGCGCGGCGGCGGCGGCGCGGGCCGGGGTCGAGCGGACGGGCGTCGCCATCGTCTTGACCGTTACAACCGTGACTTTGCGAATGCCCAGCATGCCCGCGAGCTCGTCGTTCTCGTTCTTCGGCTTGCCGGCGCTCGACCAGGCCGTGTCCGGGCTCGGCGCGGGCGCGCTGTCGACGCTGCTCGTGCACCCGCTGGACGTCGTGCGCGTGCGGCTGCAGAGTGCGTGTGCCCGCGCCGTGCCTGCGCAGCCTGACACCGCAGCACACGGCGCAGTCCAGAACGGCCGCGATGGCAGCCTGCGCTACGACCGCCCGCAGTACCGCGGCACGGTCGACGCGTTCCGGACGATCGTGCGCATGGAGGGCTGGCGCGCGCTCTACCAGGGCCTGTCGCCGAACCTCGTTGGCGCGACGCTGTCGTGGGGCCTGTACTTCTTCTGGTACGACGTCATCAAGCACCTGCGCCAGGGCGCGGGCGGCGCGCCGCTGGGCTCGTGGGACTACATGGTCGCGGCAGCCGAGGCCGGTGTGTTTGTCCTCTTCTGCGCGCGCGTGCGTGCATGCGCGCGTGCGTGTGTGTGTGTCGCTGACCGCGGCGTGCAGGCGCGCTCACGTCGCTCGTGACCAATCCGATCTGGCTGGTCAAGACGCGCATGGCGATGCAGCTCAGTGGGCACGCGGACGCGTATCGCGGGCTGGCCGGTGCGTGTACCGGCTTGATGCGCACGCGGGCTGCGGCTCACGATGCGCACACGCGCAGACGGTTTGCGGCGCGTGTACGCCGAGGAGGGCGTGCGCGGGCTGTACAAGGGCATGGTGCCGTCGCTGTTTGGGACGCTGCACGGGTCTCTGCAGTTTGTCGCGTACGAGAACATGAAGCTGGCGCTGCAGCCACCAGACGTCGCCCAGCCGGCCAAGCTGGTGCGCGCCGCGGAGACCGCACCGGCGTTATGACGCGCGCGCGCGCGACCCCAGTCCGTCCCGCAGTACCTGCTCATCGCGTCGTCGTCCAAGGTCTTCGCCACGTGTGGCACGTACCCGTTCCAAGTCATCCGCTCGCGGCTGCAGGACCAGCGCGGGCGCGTGCGCGACACGTCGCAGGGCTACACAGGCATCAGCGACATGGTTGTCAAGATGTGGCGGTAAGACGCTCCGGCTGCTTGTCTGTGCACGCGTGGACTGAGACGCGTCGCGGCGGCGCCAGGAACGAGGGGCTGTACGGGTTCTACCGCGGGATGGTCCCGAGCATCGTGCGCGTGCTGCCGTCGACGTGCGTCACGTTCCTCGTCTACGAGCATCTGACGCACCTGCTGCTCGACGGCGCGGCGCGTGTGGCGGCGCGGGCGGCGCCTGTGCGGTGAGCACGACCCATGTGTATGCAATCAGCACTGTGAGAAACGGCAGCCCGAGCGTGAGAGCCACTCGCACACGACAAAACGCACAGACACACACGGGACGGGCAGAGGGCACAGGGGACCACGGCCAGGGAGGCGGGGGAGAGAGGAGGAGAGGGAGAAGGCGACCGCGCACGGGCGGGTGGCGGAGAGCGACAGTGGGGGCCGCCGCGGGCACGTCCAGTTGCCGAATCTACAGACGTTTACGCGGCCTGGGGCTCGGCGGCGGCGGCGGCGCCGGCGTTCTCCTCGAACGCGTGCTCCTCGTCATCTACTGATGCCTCCTGCTCGCGTCGCGCACGTCAGGGGCACGACGGTGCACGCTTTTCCGCGCGGCACGCACCTGGTACTGCTGGTACTCGGAGACCAGATCGTTCATGTTCGACTCGGCCTCGGTGAACTCCATCTGCGCAGCACACCCCACCCGCCGCGATCAGCCCCGCGCGCCGACGCCGACGCCGACGCGAGCGCGCACCTCGTCCATACCCTCGCCCGTGTACCAGTGCAGGAAAGCCTTGCGCTTGAACATGGCCGTGAACTGGTCCGACACGCGCTTGAAAAGCTCCTGCACGGCGGTGGAGTTGCCGACGAACGTGACCGACATCTTGAGGCCCTTCGGCGGGATGTCGCACACGGCGGTCTTGACGTTGTTGGGGATCCTGCGCACGCGCGCAACGGCCAGCGTGAGCCCGAGCTGCCGAGCACACGGGCTGTGCGTGGGAGGGGCGCACCACTCGACGAAGTACGAGCTGTTCTTGCTCTGGACGTTAAGCATCTGCTCGTCGACCTCCTTCATGGCCATGCGGCCGCGGAACATGGCGGCGACGGTGAGGTAGCGGCTGCACTCGCGGCGGGTGAGCGAGCTATCGGCGCACGTACCCGCGCCGCGCACCCGTGCCGGGGGTCGCACGCGGCCATCATGTTCTTCGAGTCGAACATCTGCTGCGTCAGCTCGGCCACCGACAGGTTGCGGTACGACGACGAGCCGCGCGAGGTGAGTGGCGCGAAGCCGACCATGAAGAAGTGCAGGCGCGGGAAGGGGATCATGTTGACGGCGAGCTTGCGCAGGTCGGCGTTGAGCTGGCGCGGGGCGCGTAAGTGCACGCGCGACGGCGGGTAGCGTGCGTGTGCGCGCGAACCTGACCAGGGAAGCGCAGGCACGTCGTGATGCCCGACATGACGTACGAGACGAGGTGGTTGAGGTCGCCGTAGGTCGGCGTGGTCAGCTTGAGCGTGCGGAAGCAGATGTCGTAGAGCGCCTCGTTGTCAATGCAGAACGTCTCGTCCGAGTTCTCCACGAGCTGGTGCACCGACAGCGTCGCGTTGTAGGGCTCGACGACCGTGTCCGAGACCTTGGGCGAGGGCACGACCGAGAACGTGCACATCATGCGGTCGGGAAACTCCTCGCGAATCTTGGAGATGAGCAGCGTGCCCATGCCCGAGCCCGTGCCGCCACCGAGCGAGTGCGTGATCTGCGAGCGGGCGCGCGCGCGCGCGCGGTAAAGTTAGTCTCTCGTGCGATCGAGCACGGCCAGACGCGCCTGGAAGCCCTGGAGGCAGTCGCAGCCCTCGGCCTCCTTGCGCACGACGTCGAGCACCGAGTCGACGAGCTCGGCGCCTGCGCCCTTCCAGTCAGCCGCGCTGCTCCGCCGGTCGCCCGCCGGGCGCGCGCGCACCCTCGGTGTAGTGGCCCTTGGCCCAGTTGTTGCCCGCACCCGACTGGCCAAAGACAAAGTTGTCCGGGCGGAAGAGCGCGCCGTAGGGGCCGGCGCGGACCGAGTCCATCGTGCCCGGCTCGAGGTCGACGAGCACCGCGCGGGGCACATACTTGCCGTTGCTGGCCTGGCGGCGGTCGTGTGAGCGGCACCTCTTCGTGCGCGCTGCTGCGCACCTCGTTGTAGTACACGTCCACGCGCTCGAGCTGCAGGTCCGAGTCGCCCACGTACGTGCCCGTCGTATCGATGCCGTGCTCGTCCGAGATGACCTTGCGGCGGCAGGCGCGCGGCGTGAGGCCCCCATGCGAACGCGGAGGAAGAAAAAGGAAAGGAAAGAAAAAAAAAAAAACGCGAGAAGCGGCGCACCTCCCAGAACTTGGCGCCGATCTGGTTGCCGCACTGGCCGGTCTGCAGGTGCACGATCTCGCGCATGGTGGGTGGGCTGGGTGGGCTGCTTGGGGCGGGTGAGCTTGCGAGCGGGGCGCGACGCTGCGGCCTGGCGGTGCACGGGAGATCAGCGGCCGCGTGTGCGCACGTTGGTGCGCGGGCGCTGGTGGGAGGGGGAGACAGCGACACGGCTCCCCCAGAGGCACGCGTGCGAGCCGCGTGGGCCCAGCCGCAGAGCTCGGCCAAGCGCGGGCCGCACGGCGCGGCACGTGCACAGCGGAAAGGAAAGACGAAACTTGCGCCGGCCGACCGGACGCGGCAGCACAGACGCGCGTGCACGCCACGAGGAGCCTGCGGGTCGGCACACAGGGTGCGGTGGCACACAGGGCGCGGCGGGCACGCACGCGCGAGCGGCCGGCGGGGGAGAAGGGCCAGCGAGCGGCCGAGCGAGGGGAATTTCAAAACCGGTGCCATGCGCGCCCCGGTTTAGCCGGCGGCGCGTGCGGTGGCCATCAGCAGCGGGGTGATGCGCGCGAACGAGCAGCGGGCGGGGGCGGCCGCGCGAAGGACAGCCGCGTGCGGACGTGGCCGTGACGGTTTGGCGCGCGCGCGGCAACGGCAAATCTGGCATGTGCACGCGTTCTGGCATAGGGGCTGTCCAGCATGCCGGTCGAATACGATGACGAGCCACTTGATGCCGCGATCAACTCGCGCCGAGCACCGCGGCGCCGAGCGCGGCCAGCGCGGCCGTCATCAGTGACGACACGAAGTTGACCTGGTGGTTGTCGAGCAGATCAACGCCGGCGCTGCGCCGCACCGTGTGAGCCCGTGCGCGCGCGCGCGCGCGCCGTGTCGTGGGGGCGCACATGTGCCGCGACGTCGCGTCCGGCCGCGCGACGACCTTGCCCCTGGCCTGCGACCAGTGCGACGCCTGCACGGTCGCGCCCAGGAGCGAGTCGAGCTACGGCGCGCGGGGTGCGTCAGCATCGGTGCGCTCGTCGCCCGGCGGCTCCGACGCACGAGCGAGCCGACAAAGCCGCCCAGTAGCCCCACAAGCACGACCGACAGCGGCAGCGTGCACGCGCCGCCCGCCACGGCAGTCGACGCCGCATACACGACCAGGCCAAGCGAGAGCCCGCCGAGCGCGCTAGCGGCCGTGCCGAGAGCCGTTACGCCGCCGTTGGTGCCGGCCGGGACGACGCGCCAGGTCGTGACGAGCCGCGGCGCCGCGCCGCTCAGCACGCCGAGCTCGCTCGCCCATGTGTCGCCTGCTACGTGTGAGCGTCCCGGCGCCGCTTGCAGGCGCGCACGCACCGTTGCAGCAGGCGTAGTGCGCCACAAACGCGTACAGCAAGATGCGTCCTTTCTCGTCGGCGCACGCGTTGCGGCCGAGCACCTCGGTCGCGTACAGATGCAGCGCGGCCAGCACGGTACCCGTCGCGCCGTTGGCGAGAACCTGCGCGGCAAGTCACTTGCACAAAGGCGCACCTGCAACACTCGCGAGCCGCACCTGCACGGCCGTGCGCCGCCCGCCGACAACGTAGCCGTCCTCGACCTGCTGCTTGCGCTTGTGGCCGAGGCGCGTCACGAGTGAGCTCGAGACGAAGAAGAAGATGAGCGCGGCGCCGAGGTGCGCGCCCGCAAGCATCGTCACAAAGCCCACGACTCTGCACGGCCGCGCGCGCGGCTCAGAGCGTGCCGCAACCGCGACATGCGGTCGCACGCACAGCGCCGCGACCGCGCCCGACGGGCTCAGCGAATTGCGCCGCACGCCCCAGCCGACGATGAGCACGCTGAGCGCCGCTGCGCAGCCGATCTGCGGCGCGGCTCGTCAGCCGGATGAGGTTCGGGCGGGCGACGGCAGACCTGCAACACCGTGATCATCACGACCGCAGCAAAGGTTACACCGTGGTGTAGCGGGGGCCGGGTAAGAGGGGGCTGCCACCTACCAACGTGGTAGCAGGTGCCGGCGCTTGGGCTGCTGGCCGTTGTCGTTGGCAGCACCGGCACCCGCACAGCAAGCGGCGAGCCGCACGGTGGGCCACACTCGACCGCAAACTCGAGCACACACACACACGCGCACACAAAGCAAGCAAGCAAGCAGCGACGGTCAGCCGTCGTGCGCGAGGCTGTAGAGCACGCAGCCGCGCTTCTTGTCGCTCGGGATGCCGAGCACGAGCACGGCCAGGCCCGACGGGGTCTGCTTGAGCAGGCGCAGACGCAGCTGGCTCGAGAAGAGCGACTGGATCGGCTCGCCCGTCGTCGCCGAGCGCACCTCGATCAGCGTGTCCTCGAACGCGGCCACGTACCGCCCGGCGCGGCACACTGGGCGTCGCGCGACGGTGAGCATGTGTCGCGCGGGCGTGAGAGCGCGTGACCTGTCGCCGCGGGCGCGTTGGACCACCAGATGACCAGGTCGGTCTTGGGCTCGCCGCCAGCGCCCACGAGCTTCGTCTTGTCTGCGCGCGCCGGCCGTGAGTCACCGTGCACGCTGCGCACACCGCGGACGAACCCTCGACCGTCAGCAGCATTGCGTCCGCGTTCAAATCGCCGTAGATTAGCGCGACGCGCGGACCGCGCTCGGCCGCGCCGGTCTTGACCTGGTCCACGAATGTCGACAGCGACGCCATCGACGCCGCCGCCGACCCGCGCCGGTCGCTCGCCCTGTACGTGCGTGTGAGGAGGCCCTGCGCGGCGCCATGCGCACGGTGCACCACGCACGAGGATGTCGGCAGGGCGCGCATCGTCGCGAGGCCCGGTGCGGCCGCAAACGCGCCGCCGATCGCGCTCAGCACGGCCAGTGGCGGCGCGCGCTCCTCGCCGATCTCGAGCAGGGACGCCACGTCGAACGACTCGCGCCGCAGCGTTGAGTTGTCGCTGAGCGGCACCGCGGCCGATTAGACGGCGAAAACGCGCACGGCACAAGGCACGCACTGGAATGCCGCCTTCAGGTCTACGAGCGACATCTCGGACGTGTGAAAGTCGATCAGGTACAGGTCCTCCTTGATCTGGATCAGGTAGCTCTTGAGGCGGTTGATGCCCGTGACGAGCCCGATGAGCATCGCACCGCTGACGGCGAACGAGAGCGACTGGCAGCCGGCCGTCAGTCTCGTCCCGGCGGCTACCGCGCACTGACGCGCGCACCGTGACCTCCATGAACCGGTTGAACGGATGCGGCGCCCAGCAGAACACGATCATTTGCTTCCTGCCCATCACTGTCAGGTAGATGGCGCTGTCGAGGCGCGCTGCGGCGGGCGCGGGTCGACATGCGCGCACGACAGCAGGCGGCGGCGCACTCAGGCGGTACTCGTCCGTCGAGCGTGTGTTTGGCAGCTTCTCGCATGTCGCATCGAGCTGTTTGACGTAGCTGCCGGCACGCGTGAGCCATGCCTGGCCCCGCAAACCCGTGGGCGCACTTCTCCGTCTCAATCTTGCTGGCCGTGCTGCCCGCGCCGTCGCCCTGGAACAGGTGCTCGATGATCTTGCGCAGCAGCGCCAGGTCGTACACGCGCACGCTGTTGCTTTTGCCTAGCGTTGGGGCGCCATTGAGCAGTGCGCACGGCAGGTCGCGGCTGAGCGCACCGCCAAGAGCGATCAGCACGCCGTACTGCTCAAGCACGTCGATGCGCTTGAGCGCCACGCCCTTTAGCAGCGCCTTTGGCGGCGCTGTGTGCGTGCGGGTGAGACCGCCGCTGACAGGGGACAGGGGACGCACCGGTCGACCCAGCCACGGTCGCATACAGCCCGCGATCGCTGGCGAGCAAGACGTAGCGGCCTGCGGATCGGCGTGTTACGGCACACGCGCACGCGTCGGTCGACCACGCACCCCAGATGTCGGCAAAGGTCGCCTCGAACGGCGCAAAGGCCAGCTCGATCACGCTGAACAGTTTCTGCGGCAGGCATCAGCGCCGATGCGACTGCGCCGTGCCCGCGCACCTTGCCGCTGTCCGGGACCGGGCCGCCCGCGCGCAGCTGTCCCGACAGGCTCGGGCGCTCCTCCTGTGCACTCGCAGTCAGCAGGCGCAGGCGGGCCGGCGGCGGCGTGCCTCCTTCAGGTCCATCACGTCCATGTCGAGCATCTCCTGGAAGCTCACGGCCGACGGCAGCTCCGACTCGTCCACGAGCTCCTCGAGGAAGTCCGACAGGCCCACGAGGCGGTCCAGGGTGTCCTTCTGCACGCGGCCATCAGCGGGCCGCCGGCACGTCTAGCGCAGCGCGCACCCGGATGGTGCCGTAGAAGATGTCTGAGCGCGGCTTGAGCGGCGTCGTGCCCGTGGCCGCGGTCGCAGCTGCGGCGACGGGCGCTGCCGCGACGACCTTAATCGTGCCCGTGTTGTCCTCGTTGGCTCGCTGCACGCGATCGTCCGTCAGTCAACGCGCGCGTTGCAACACGCCCAGTTTCACCTTGGCTGCGGCCTCGGACGGCTCGGCCGCACTGCGCAGCGTGTCTGCAGCGGCGGCGTCAGCTACCACGCACATGCCGACACAACGGACCCGTGTGCGCAGCCGCAATGACGGCGTCGGCCTGCGACGCGAGGGCCTTGGGCGGCGGCGGCGGCGCGACCTGTTTCGCGGCGTCAGCGCGTGGCACTGCCTGATTGCCGTGGCGTGCGCACCGCCAGCGACTGTTCGACCGAGAACGGCGTGCTCACGGACTGGTCCGACACGCCGTACTTGGCGATCAGGCGCTGCCGGCTTGCGAGCTTGGCGGCCTGGGCGATCTCGAGCACGGAGGCCATCGCGGCCGTGCTGACACTCTTGTGCGCCTCAAAGAACGGGTGCTGCGAGCAGCGGCTCAGCGTGCAGGCCACGCACACGTTGCAACCAGGGCACCTTGAGCAGGTCAGACGCTGCGGGGCGGTCCGCGGGCGACTTGACAAGCGCATCGGCGACAAAGTCGTGGAACTTCTTCGACCTGCGCGGGCACACGACATCGGCATACACACGTGCCGCTCGGCCGCACACACCACTTCTTGTCGTCCTTGAGGCGCGGCGGCTTGCTGTTTGGGATCTCGTACATGGCGCGCATCGGGTGCAGGTGGTCGAGCGGTGCCTGCGCGGCGCGGCGTGGCGGTCAGACACGGCCTGGCACACGCCGCGACGGCCCGCGTGCCTTGAGCTGCGCGAGCTCGATCGCCGTGATGCCCAGCGACCAGACGTCGGCCTTGCCGACGACGACGGTCAGCACAGCGCGCAGCATGCATGGGCCATGCGCACCTTGACGCCGTACGCCTGCCCGGTCGTCTGCGCCATGAGCACCTCGGGCGCCATCCAGTACGGCGAGCCGATGCAGGTCTTGCGCAGCGAAAACTTGTCCGAGAGCTGTGCGCTCACGCCAAAGTCGGCTGCGCGACGGCGGTCAGTGCGTTGGCGCGAGCGCAGAGCGACCGCGCGCACCGAGCTTCACGCGCCCGTCCTCGGTGAAGAGGATGTTGGCGGCCTTGATGTCCCGGTGCATGCGGTTCGTCTCGTGCAGGTATGCCAGGCCCTGCCGCACTCGCGCGTCGGCACAATCTCGCTTGCTGGATGTGCGCGCACCCTGAGCGTCTCGCGCAGGATGTACGCGATGATGTCCTCGCTGTAAGGCCCCTTGAGCGCTGCGTGCGCGCGCACGCGCTCTCATCAGGCGCGTTGGCCGGCGCGGCGCGGCCGCGCACCCTTCATGACCGACAGCGCCGAGCCGCCGCCGCAGAACTCCATTGCGATCTGCGCGCGCGCATCGGGCGTGAGCTGCCCGCGCGCCCGCTGCCGCCTCCCGTGCGCGCGCGCGCGCGTGCGCACCCAGAGATCTGTACTCTGCACCTGCGCGAGCAGGAAGCTCGTGATGTTGTCGTGGCGGCAGTCCTTGAGGATCTCGACCTCGTTCACGAGCTTGCTCAGCTCCTCCGCGTCCGACGACATTGGCACAATCTTGACCGCGACGACATTGCCCGTGGCCTTGTCGAGCGCCTGCAGCCGCCACGGCATCAGCACCAGCCTCTCGCTCACTCGATCGGTGCGGTGCGGCGCAGCGCAGCGCAGCGCGCCTTGTGTACGGCGCCGTACGAGCCCTGACCGATCCGGTCGAGCAGCGAGAAGCGGTCCGACATTCGTCACCATACTGTTCGCCGCCATGCTGGACATCGGCGCGGCCGTCGTTGTTCTCGCGTCCCTCGCGGCGGCGGTCTTCCTGGCGCGCGTGTGGGTGCACGACGTGCTGGCGGCGTGGCGGCGGCGTGGCGGCGGCGGCGGCGTGCGCTCGCGGTGCGGATCGCCCGCCCGCCGGCGGACGGCCACGATCGCGCTCACCGATCGCTCAGAATCTTCATCGGCAGCACCGTCCACTCGCGCTTCCAGCCCGTGCAGCACACGTTCACCTACCCCGTGCTGTACTTCTGCCTCGATCTGGACGAGCTGCCGATACTCGAGCGCCGCTTCCCGGTGCGATGGGGCCCGCGCGCGCGCGCCGCGGCCGCTCACCGATGCGATCCTGCGGCAGCTCCTGTTTGGCTACAACAAGTGGCGCCTGTTTGGGCTGTGCGACGAGGATTACATGGGCCGGCGGCAGGCGCCCGTGCGCGACAAGCTCGAGGCGTTTCTGCGCGCGCAGGTGCAGCCCGCAGGCATCGCGCGGCGGCGCACCGTCGCTCATGCGCTCACGGGCAGGGCGTGCATGAGCGCTTCGAGCGCATCGAGCTCGTGACAATGCCGCGCTGCTTCGGCATGGCCTTCAACCCGGTCAGCTTCTACTACTGCTACGGCGCAGACGGCGAGATCCGCCTGATCGTGAGCGAGGTTGGCACCGCGCTTGCCGAGCTGCCGTGCGCTGACACAGCCCTCCCCGGGGCAGGTGAACAACACCTTTGGCGAGACGTTCGTGTACACGCTCGACGCGCGCGCGGCCGCGGTCGCGTTGGGCCAGCGCAAGGGCTACCTGAGCAGCTACCGCGTCGAGCGCGCCTTCCACGTATCGCCGTTCAACGACCGCCAGGGCGACTACGAGATCCACTGCGCAGACATCCGCGAGCGGCTGGCGCGTGCTACCGCCGTGCGAGACGTCGGCTCGCGTGGGCTGAACGCCGTCGCTGCCGCGCAGGACATTGTCTTTGTGATCTACAAGGACGGTGGGCGCAAGCACCTCTTCGCCAAGCTGTCGGGCAAGCCGTCACCGCTGGACGTGGCCGGTGAGCGCGCAGGATGCGCGGCGTGCGTGCGCTGGGCTGACGTGCGCCCGACAGGGATGCTCTACCTGCTGCTGGCCCACCCGATCACGGTGCTGCTGACGACGCCGCGCATCATGTACGAGGCCGGCAAGCTCGCGTTCCGCGTGCGCACCGTACACCGCCTCATGCCCGGATGCTCGCTGATCACGGAATGCCGTGCAGAAGAAGCTGCCCGTGTACACCAAGCCCGATCCGATCAAGACGACCGTCGGCACGCTCGAGCCATCGCCGCGCGAGCAGCGCGGGATCGTGCTCCTCGGCGAGCAGCTGATGCGGCAAGCGCCTGCCGTGCGCTTCCGCCTGCCGACGTTTGAGCCGCGCGAGTTGGTGCTGGGTGCGACGTCCCTAGCGCCGCCCGTGCAGGTGCGCGCCCCACGCCGACCTGTGCGCCACTCACGTGGCCTGCAGATGCATTTGCGCAACTACAGCCTGTTTGAGGCGCTCGGGTCGCACCGCGGCTGGGAGGCCGTTGCGTGCACGTATGCTGACGCGAGGTGCGGCGCGACGCTGGCACGCTTAGCGCGTGCGGCGCCTGACCGCTGCCGCTCGCGCCAGCTGGGACTGCGACGATCTGCCTGCGTTCCTGGAGCAGCTGCTCAGCAGTCGCTTCGACCTCTACGCGCCCGTCAAGTCGAGCGCGCTGCTGCGACTGGTGGAGCCGCTGCGCATGCGCAGCGCAGGGGCAGCCACCGGCCTGGCCCTGCCGTCGACGCCCGCGCCCGTCTACCCGGCCGACCGTGCGTGCTGCAGCCGCGCGGTGGCGACTCACGCGCTGCTTGCGCACGCTGGCAGTGAAGTACCAGCTGGAGACCCCAGCGATCGTTGTACCGTCGGAGGACGAGGCCATCGTCTGTCTGGTGGACGCGGCGCTCGGCGGCGAGAGCGACGCCATCCCACGCAAGCAAGTCGTCCTGCTGCTGGGCGGCACCAACGGCGAGCACGAGGCGCTCAAGGCCGAGGCACGTGCGCGGCCGCCGCGCGTGCGCCATCGTGTTGACGCGTTGCGCGGCCGCGCCAGTATCGCAGGCGCCGCGTGCACGCTGTGGTGGGCGCGCTGTACCAAGACCGGGTCTTCCACCTGCCGGAGCAGACCGGCGACAGCTTTGTGCTGGGCAGCATCACGGGTGGCGGCTGCACGGCCGGACACCGCCGTCGCTGCTGCTGACACTCGCGAGGGCGCGGCAGAGCTCAAAAACGTCGCCATCGACGTGATCATCGTACTGTCACCTACGCTGCAGCCGGCGGACGAGGCGCCGCTGGACATGGCCGCACACTTTCCGCACGGTGCGCGCCTTGAGCACGGGGTTGTGGCTGACACGCTTTTGCGGCAAGGCACGCGCGTGGTACGGCGCGTGCTCACGGTCGACCCACGCACACCCGCGAGCGCATGGTCGACGCTGGATGTGCTCGCGGTCGACCGGCTGCCGAGCGCGCGCGATCGTGCGCTGTCGTACCTGGCGACGGCGCTGTTTGGTGCGCACAGACACATGTCGCAACGAGGGCTGACCCGCGCGGCAGAGGACGCCACGGACGCAGCCGGCCGCATGTACCTCAGCGCGATCACCAACTACGTGCGCTCGCCCTACCTCAAGCGGCAGCGGCACAACGCGAAGCTGCCCGCGATTCGCGATGCCCTCGTCCGCAGCGGCCTCGCGCTTGAGACGTCACAGGCGAGCGGGCGCTGGAAGCAGACGCGCCACGTGCCTGCGTTGGTGGCGCGCCGGCTGGACGACGCGCTGGCCACGGCGGTGCGTGTTTCACGCTATCGTCCAGACGGCTGACTAGCGAGCGCATCCAGCGCGCTGCGAGCAAGTCGCCTGCGCTGAGCGACGACCACGCCGAGCAGACGCGCCTGTACGAGTTCTACGTCGCGCTCATGCTTGCGCACGCCCGGCGCGGACTGCTGCAATGGCAGCTACACGAACTGTGTTGGAGTTAATCACGCGTCCCAGTCGGACGACGGGTCGATGTGCTGGCATCGGATGATGGTTGCCATGCCGCGGCAGCCAGCCAATGATCGGGCCGGATCGGTTCGTGCGCTGGGCCGCCGATGTGACGTCACCTTTCGCTGCTCAGTTTTCCCCTTCGCACTGCGCCCGACATGTTTGCGCTCAAGACCGAGTACGACGAGGCGCACGAGCAGCTGCGCGTGCCCGTGGACGAGCCGCCGCGCACGGTCTCGGCGTTCCTGGCCAAGGTGCGCCGTGGCGGGCGGCGGCGCCCGTTTTCCCCCGCGCCGACCGAGCGCGCGCAGCTGTACAACATGATCAACGACCCGGCCACGGACCACCTTATCCACTGGTCGCCCACGCACCCGTCGCACTTCGTCATCCCCTCGGCCAAGGCCTTCGCGACGCAGCTGCTGCCGCTCAACTTCCGGCACTCCAACTTCACGTCGTTTGTGCGCCAGCTGAACATGTACGGATTCCGCAAGGTGCGCCCCGGGCCCGCCCGCCGCCCGCCGCGTGCGCCTCCCCGCGCCGACGCACGCGCCGCCCCCCGCAGTACTCGGACCTCGAGGCGAGCGTGGTCGCCGCGCGCCTGCCGGACCCGTCGCAGCGGCCGTGGGAGGTGTGCAAGGCTCGGGCGCCGCGCGAGATTTTTTCGCCCGGGTCGCGCAAACACGCCGCGCCGCGCCAGTTTGAGCACGCGCACCTCGTGCGCGGCAAGCCGCACCTGCTCGTGTACATCAAGCGCAAGACGACGCGGCACCCGGCGCACGGCGCGACGCGGCGTCTCGGCGGCACGACCGCGCCCACGACCCCCGGCGCCAGCGACGGCGGCGTCGGCAGCGACGAGGACAGCCCCGGCCCCGCGCCCAGTGCGATCGTCGCGGCAGGCATGCCGGCTAGGCCGGCGCCGGCCACGCTGGTGAGCAGCCACGACGAGTGCGAGACGCGCCTGCAGGTGCACCTCCAGGCCAACGGCGAGCTCAAGCGCCGCCTGTACGAGGCCGAGGAGCAGGTCTCGATGATGTCGCAGCGGCTGGTGACGATCAGCCAGGAGAACAAGTGCGTGCGCGGGGGCCGTGCGCCGCGCCTGTGCTGACACCCGCGCCCCGCAGCACGCTCTGGCGCGAGTACATCCAGGCAAACAAGAAGCTGCGCGAGCAGGAGGAGACGACGCGCCGCATCGTCTCGTTCATGAACAACGTCTACGGTGGCGCGGGCCCCAAGGTGTGCCGCGGGCGCCGCGAGCGGGCGCGAGTTGCGTCTGACGTCGGCGCGCAGGACGACGTCAAGGGCGCCGCCAGCAGCATGGAGCTCTTGTCGAGCATCATCATGGCCAAGCGCGACACGTCCATCGCCGAGTCGGTGCCGCTGCTCGAGTCGGACTTTGTCTTCCAACCGATGACCTCGGCCGTCTTTGGCGCGTTCGAGCGCAGCGAGGCCGGTGCGTGCCGGCCGCGCGCGTTCGTCGGCCGCGCTGACCTTTTGGCGGCTTTGTGCAGACGCGACCGCGACCGCGACCGCGACCAGGGCAGCCAAGTCGCCCAGCGCGGGCGGTGCGTGCTGCTTGGCTTGCACGACCCGCAGGGCTACTGGCTGATGCACGCTCGGCAGCCCCGAGCTCCGCGCAGCAGCAGCCGACGCCGCGGCAGGCCACGCCGGCGGCGCACATGGGGTCACTCGCGCGCACGACCTCCATCGACTGGTTCCTGTCCTGATCTGCCTGTGCTTGTGTCTTGTACTCTCCTACCGCCGCGTGTGGCCGAAAAAAAGCAGGCACGGCAAGGTAGGCCAGCCTGCGTATTGCGCACTTACTGTTTACTCATTTGGCTCTCGGTGCTCCTCGTGCGTGTCTGCGCAAAGGTTTTTCCGTGGCCGCACCGGCGGCGGCCGGCTCGCTGTTTCGCGTGCAGGCGGGGCCGCAGCGTTGGGGCGCACGCTGCGATGGGTTTGGGTGGGGGGGGCGCGGGGGGCATAACACACCTGCGGCGTTTGCAGGATCCACGTTTCAGCACGTCGGCTCACCTGCCTGTCTCCCCGCGCACGCGCACGTCCGCGGTGGCGGCCCGCTGCAGCGTCCCCAGCCGCGCCGCGCCGCGCACGCGCCTCGCCCGGCCCAGGATGGACGCGATCGACCTCGCCGCGTTCCTCGAAGGGCTTGAGCTGGGCCAGTACCTCGGGACGTTCCGTAATGAGGTCTGCCCAGCACGTTCCGCACGTGCGGGCGGGCTCGGGCGGCTCACGGCCCCGACGCAGTCCATCACGACCATCCACGACCTGCTCGACGACACGTACAACGAGCAGGACTTTGCGATGATGGGGCTCAAGATGGACGAGCGCAAGCGCCTGATCGAGGAGATTGCGCAGCTGGTGCGTTGCATACCTCACGCGAGCGCGCGCCGGCTCATTGACGCCCGGGAATGTGCAGCGCATGGTGCTCGAGTACCCGCACGGCGATGCCGAGGACGGCGACGCGGAGGCCGCGGCCGAGCCGCAGCCCGAGCGCGCGTCGTTCGACGACACCGCGTTTGACAACTTTGACGCCGAGCTCGGCGTCGACATCGACATCGACATCGAGGCCGTAGCCGTCGCGCCGCCGCCGATGCGCGGCGAGAAGACCGCGCCCGCGCCCGAGCCCGCGCACCAGCCCGAGCTGCCGCCTTCCGTGCCGAGCCATTCGCGCCTGCCGCCGCCGCTGGTCAAGCCCGCGGCCGATGTCGGCCGCCCGCAGAGCATCTTCACGCCGCCCCCGCCCGCGCCGCTCTCGCTCAACGCCGAGAGCTCCGAGACGCAGCGTCGCCGGCAGACGATGACTTTTGGCGCGCCGCCGCCGATCGTCATGCCGCCGCCCGTCGGCTCCGCGACCGGAACGCTGCCCGGCGCCGCCGCGCGCGTCATCAAGCCAGTGCCCGTCTCGGGCGCCGACCTCCAGCGCATGATGAACCCGGGCGCGGGCGCGGGCCCGAGCCCGCCGCCGCCGCTCACGGCCAGCAGCCGCAGCAGCAGCGGCAACAGTGTCAAGACCCTCACCAAGCCGGCCGCGAACGACGCCGATCAGACGCTAGCCATCGGCTGGTCGCGCAGCGCCACCTTTGCCGGTCGCTCGTCCGCTGCTGCCGCCGCGCGGAATCGCAGCATTGCTCAGCCGCTTGCCATGGACGACTACGACCCGCCGTCGCCGGTCGAGGCGGTCGACAGCACCAACATGAGTGGGTCCGGCCGCGCGTGGTCGCCCAACCAGGGCGAGGACGACTCGACCTGGGTCTACGGCAAGACTGGCACGAGCGGCACGGCCAAGAGCGGCACGGCGTCGCACGTCGTGCTGCGCCCGAGCGGCTTTGGCAACCCCGATGAGCGCGTCATCGTCTCGGCCACCGTGCGCAACACCCGCACCACCCCGAGTGCCTCGCTCTCGGCCACCCTTCCGCCGCCGCTCACGGCCCCATCGGCGGTGATCAACGGCAACACACGCTCGCCCAACCGCGAGGCCCGCGCCGACGACTTTGTCAAGCAGCGCAGCGCCACAATGAACCCAGGCAGCTCGCGCGCCGAGGAGGGCCGTGGCGCGGCCACGGCCATGGCGCAGGAGGACGCCTCGTCGGCCGCCGCGCGCCAGCTCTACGTCCAGCCCAAGTCGCGCACAAACACCATGTCGGTTGCGCTCAGCGGCTCGGCCGTCGACAACGACTGGCTGCGCAACCTCGAGCGCCAGACAACGCTGACGCAGCTCTCGAGCGAACCGCCGCAGAACGTGCGAGGCGGGGCAGCTTGGGGTTCGCGCCATGCCGCGTGCTGACGCGTCGCGCCGCCGCCGCACAGCCGCTCGACACCATGTCGGTCGAGGCGTTCATGAACGAGATGCGCTCGATGAAGACGGCCGTGCACGCCGTGCGCATCGCGGCTCTACCCACGTGCCGACAGCGTCGCTGACCGTGGGGCGCAGGCCGAGGACGAGGAGTGGGGCGCCGCGCGTTTCAGCCAGCGCGAGGCGGAGGACCTCGCGCAGCTGGTCGATCTCATCGGCGGAGGCCTGCCCACGCCGCAGCACCCGACGGTGCTGCTGAACTCGATCCAGCAGATGCGCGCGAGCGGCTTTGCCAACCCGGTGCGCCCCTCGCTGCGGTGGCGCGCCGCTCAGCGGGCTCATGACGGACCCCACCGCAGACGTTTGCCGAGATCCTCTCGGCGGCCCAGCGCCTGTGCGAGAACGCAGTGCAGGCGCGCATCATGAAGCGCAACAGCCTGTACGTCGCCGGCCGCGCGGTCGACCTGTGCGAGGCCACGAGCATGCTGCCAAGTGACAGCCAGGCGTCGCTTGCGCCCAAGCACGTGCAGGCACGTGCCGCGCGCGCGCTGTCGCCCCACGGCTGCTGACGCTTACGCCGGGCAGAACCTGCTCATCCTTGTCGGCAAGGTCGCCGACCTCGTCCTCCAGTTCTCGCGCCCGGGCTTCCTCTCGCGCGTGCCCTTCGCGGCCATTGACACGGAGCGGTACGCCGTCCCGCACCGCCTGTGCCTCGTGCACGCTCACACGCACGCCACAGGCTGCAGGTGTACGACGCGGGCCTCATCAAGCTCGGCCAGGAGATGGGTCTGGAGCCCAAGGTGCGGATCGGCGCGCACACACAAGCCGCGCACGCGTCGCTCATACTCTGTGCGGCAGCTCCCACCTGTCAGCTTCATCGCGGACGACGTCGAGCGCTTCGAGATCCTCGCGATGATCGCCGAAGAGCAGGTCGTGCGTCTGGCGGAGCGCCTGAGCGTGGACATGTCGGAGCTCAAGCGCGAGCTGGCGACGTCGTCGCGGTGCGCGTCGTTGTGCGCATACTGTGCTGTGCTGACGCGCACAACAGCGAGCTTCGCATGATGCGCGAGAGCCAGGTGGCCGACGCCGTCGCCGGCCCGCACAGCGTCATCCGCCACATATACTGGCGCGCGCTCTGGTACCGGCTCTTCCCCGACGTCGAGCGCGTGCCGTTTGAAGTCTTCATGCACGCGGTCACCGTGAGCCTGCCGCCCGGGTGCGTGCTGCACACGTGCACACGCGCAATGCGCCGGCTGATGCGCTCGCACGCAGTGCCGTCTCGACCGATCCGACGGCCCTGTCGCTCCTGCGCGACCGCCTGTCGAACGACGGCGCCTTTGTGACCGTGGGCCAGCTGGATCTGGTCTCGTCGGCCGCGCTCGACGGCCCGCCCGAGTGCGTTCTCAGCGCCCAGCGCGCTGGGCTGCGCTGACCAACTGACGCGGCCGGCCCCCGCCAGGATGCTCCTGAAGGAGCTCACGCTGCGCACGATCCGCAGCATCCAGCCCGTGCCGATCAACTTTGTCGGCCGCGCGGAGCAGGTGCAAACGCTGCACAAGGCGATCACGACGGGTGCGCCGCGCGCGTGGTGTGCCACGCTAGGCGCAAGAAGCTCACGCACGCGCGCGCAATCGCCTACAGGCGACGTCAAGCTGCTCTGGCTCTCGGGCCCGCCCGGTGTGGGCAAGTCGGCGCTGGCCGCGGCCCTGGCGCAGCACAGTGCGGACAAGAGCAGCTTCACGACGTTCCACTACATCAACGCGCGCAGCCTGTCGCACGCAAGCGTGGCGCGGATGATCATGCACCGGCTCGTGCCCAACTACGTCCAGCCGACGCTCGAGACCCTGGCCATGTGGGCCAACTCGATCGTGGCCCCGATTCTGCTCTGGATCGACGGCCTGGACGAGCCCTACGCGAGCGACCCCAACTCGGCGCTCGACTGGCTCCCGGTCCTGCTCGGCACGCCACCGTCGCTGATCTGGGTCATCGTCACGTCGCGCAACCCCTGGTCGAGCATGCCCGGCCCGGCCGACAAGTTTGTGCCGTGGCCGGCCAAGGCGCAGGGCGTCGAGGTGCGCGTGCTCGAGCGCGCCAGCGCCGAGGAGCTCGCGCGGGCCACTAGCCCCGCGGCCAACGCCGACGACGAGTCGTTCATGCAGACGGCGAGCGCGGGTGGCGTGCCCGCGGCGGTGCTGGCGCGCACGGGCAAGGCCGTGCGCAACGCCCTGCCGCGCCTGAGCGGCGAGTCGCTGGCACTGTGGCGCGACATGGCGCGCGCGTGTGCGCGGCTGGTCGTGGGCATGCGCGACGGCGACCTGGACACGGACGCGGTGCTCGCAGCGATCGGCAGCCACCAGATCGGCGCCAAGACGCCAAGCGTGGCCGCGCGGCACATGCTGCGCCTGCTGCAAGAGGCGCACATGGTCGAATGCGTCGCGCCAGGCAAGCGCACGTGGCGTATTACCGCGGGCCTGGCCGAGCAACTGCAGGGCATCCAGTCGCTCCAGTCCGACCTGCGTCAGGGCTACCAGCGCCTGCAGCGGCTGCTGCTTGTGCGTGTCAAGACGGCGAGCCTGCTGCGCGTGTCGACCCACCCGACCGCGGCCGACGCCATGTTCAACAACGCGTGGCCGCACGCTTCGCGCATGTTTGCGCGCCTGCAGATCGAAGTGCCGTCCCTGCCGTTCCTGCTCGACGCGCTGATTGAAATCGAGGGCCTGCTGAGCGTGCGCATGACGGCGGACGAGCTGCGCTTGTTTGGCGAGCGCGTGGTGGCGTGGGGCCGGGGCGCGGCGCCGCACGCGGACGACGAGTCGCTCGCCAAGGCCGTCATCGCCTGGGGCGAGCTCTGCCGCAGAAAGCCCGACCAGGCGCTCAAGGTCCTGCCCAACGACCCCTCGCGTGCCACCAACTACCAGCGCGCGCTGCTGGCCGAGGCGCTGCTCCAGACGGCGCTCGAGGACCTGCAGGTCGCGCGCAAGTCGCGCATCGTCGTTGGCCCCAAGGACACGATCTTCACCCTGCTGGCGCAGTCGCGCGAGGTCCGCGCGTCGGTCAACGAGTTCCACCCGTCCACCGCGGCCGCGCTGCGCAGCCTGATGCAGGCCTACTCGCTCGCCAAGAGCAGCGCCGCGGCCGCGCCCCTGCGCAAGAACCTGGTCGACGTGCTCGCGCAGACGTACGGCCTCGTCCACCCCGAGACGGCGCACGCCTACCTCACGCTGGGCCTGCACCAGCAGGCGATGGGCCAGGGCCAGCAGGCGCTCGACACGCTCGAGGAGGCCGTCTACGGCTTCCGCATGTCGCTTGGCGAGACCCACGTCGACACGATCGGCGCCATGTACGAGCTCGGCCTGCAGTACGAGCGCCGCAAGGTGTACATCTACGCGCTCTACTTCCTCAAGCGGGCGCAGCTGGCCCTGCTCCAGCGCCGCCTGCGCTCGCCCCTGGCCAAGCACGTGCACCAGGCGCACGAGCGCGTGACCAGGGAGGCCACCAAGGAGGCCGGCACGAGCCTGGCCTCAATCTCACTCGAGGAGCTCATCGTGCCCGTCGGCGCCGACTTTGGCGAGGTGACCAATACGACCCTGCGCGACAGCCGGCGCAAGTACGGCCTCAAATTCATGTCGGCCAAGAAAGGCACGCTAGCCTACAAGCTCGGCCTGACCGAGGACGACCTGGTTGTGGCCGTCAACGGCCAGCTCATCTCGACCCTGACCCCGACCGACGTGTCAGACATGCTCTTGACGCAGCCGGGCTGCGTCACCGTGCGCCGCCTCTGCGACAACAACGGCACCGATCGCCTCGTCCAGGTCCAGCGCCCGCCCACGGGCTTTGGCATGTCGCTCGCCGTGCGCCCGGGCCTGCTCATCGGCGACGGCCTGCTCGGCCGCTTCCGCATCGAGCGCGTGGAGGAGCGCTCGTACGCGCAGACGCTCGGCCTGCGCGTATTTGACCAGCTCCTATGCATCAACGACCAGCCGGTCGACCGCTGGCGCCTTTGGATGGTCATGGACACGCTCTCACAGGGTGACGTGCGCTCACTCACCATCCGCCGCTCGGTCGGCGGCATCATCGGCAGCGCCGCCGCCAGCACCGGCTCGGGCACGCTCGGCGGCGGCTCGGCCGCGCCCGCCCCCAACAAGCGCCTCTCGCTTATCTCCACGCTCTCGCGCTCGTCCTCGTCCGGCACCAACATGACCTTTGGCTCGCCCGTCGTCGCCAGCCCCGCCCACTCCAACTTTGGCGATGGTGACGTCTTTGTGCCCTCGCCCGTGGCCGCCTCGCCCGCCTCGTCGGCGACCTTTGACAGCAGCAGCATGCGCGGCCGCGCTATGACGACGCAGACCAGCAGCTCGGCCACGACGTCCAACCGCGCCTCGCGCGCCTCCTTTGCCGGCGCCGAAATGCTCACGTCAAGCGCGGGCAACTCGAGCAGTGCGTTTTTCCCGCCTGCAGCTGCTGTGACGCTCACACGCACTGCGCACGCACAGCGGGCCAGCGCGAGCGCGTCGTGTCGATGGCCGGGCCGTCGTCGCAGCAGCAGCAGCAGCGCGACGTGCGTCTGCGCCCCCGTGTGTGCGTCTTGGCGTCGTCGCTCACGGCGCGCCTCGCCAGACCACGGAGGAGCTCGACGAGGAGCAGAACGAGCGCATCGTCAACGTGCACCGCCCGGACACGGGCTTCCAGTTGACCATCTCGCCGCTCAAGAGCCGCTCGGCGTTCCGCATCAGCGACGTCGCCCCGGACGGCTACGGCGCACGGGTGCGTTGCAAGCGGTCGCCGCTGCTCGTGTGCGGCTCATGGTTCGCCAGGTGGGTCTGCGCGCGGGCGAGCTCATCGTCGCGGTCAACGGCGAGAGCGTGCGCAACAAGACCGACGTCGAGTTTGCGCAGATGATCAGCTCGCCGGTGCTGCGCTCGCTCACCATCCGCAAGCCGCTGCTCGAGGCGTGAGCGGGTGGCCCTGGGGAGGGTGCCTATCGTTCGTTCTTTCTTCTGAGAGGTGGGCATGGGGCACGGGGTAAGAAGAGGGACTCGTTGTCGCCAATAATCTCGATCACCAACGGCGGACACGGCGCTCGCTCCGGATGTGCGCGAGCGCGTCGTCGACGGCGTCCCGCCCGACGTCCACGACGCGCCGTGGCCCGCCGTGCTGCTGCTGCGCGCGCCCGCCGATGCCGGCTGGGCGGCCCGCTGCACCGCCGTCCGCGCCGCCGCCGTCCTGTGCCACCGGCAGTGGGCAGCGGGCGACGTGCGGCGTGCGGCGGATCGGGCGCTGGCCGTGATGCCGCGCGCGCAGGGCGAGGTGCGGCGCCATCGACGCGTGCCGGGCGCCCCTGTGCTCAGCACGACGCACGCGCAGTGCGTGCGTGCCGCGCGCCTGGACCTGCTGGACGACGTCGGCTGCCTCTGCGTCGCCACGGCCGCGATTGAGCGCGCGCTCGGCGACGAGCTCGTGGCGCGCGGCCCGCCCGGCACCGCCGTGCCGTTCCTGCTGCGCGACCTGCTGCACGCGCCCGTGCTGCGCGCCGCCGATGCGCTGGGCGAGGCGCTACTGGACGCGCTCGAGACGTTCATGGGCCCGCCCGACGGCCTTAACTTGCGCAACCTCGCCTGGCACGGCTTCTTCGCCGACGACGAGCTCCCGCCGTGCTACGTCTCGCTCGCCTGGGCCCTGCTCGTGCTCGTGCGCGAGCGCTGCACCGTCGTCGCGTCGCCGCGCCGCCTCGTCGTGCTGCGCCATCCGCATGTCGACGCGGCCGGCAACCTGATCGAGCGGCTGCGCGCGTCGGCGGCTGTCATCGCTCCCGGCCGCGAGCGTCGGTGGGATGCGGCGGCGCGGGCGTTTGGCAAGCGCGCGTGGCCGGCCTTCTTCGTGCTCGCCGTGCCGTGCCTCGAGCACTGCCTCCGTCGCACGTTCGCGGCCGCGCACGGCATGCCCGAGCGGGCCATCGCCGCGAGCGACCGCGCGTTCTTCGTGACGATGGACATGTGCCTGTGGGAGGACGACGACGGCGGCAGCGGTGGCGGTGGCGCGCGCCGCGCACGGCGGTCGATGGCGCGCGTGCTTGGCGCGGACGTCATGGGCGAGCTGCTCGACATGTTCCAGCACGAGCACGGGCCGCGCCTGCGCGATCGTCTCTCGCACGGGCAGTGGGATCTGGCTGCGATGCTGGCGCAGGGTGAGCCCGCGGCGGCGGCTGTGGCGTGTCGGCTCGCCAGCGCGATCGTGGGCCTCGCGGCGTTTGGCAGCGCAAACGACCCGCAGCGGCACGTCCTGTTTCACCCGCTGTGCGAGCTGGCCGAGGCCGTGGATGCGCTCGCAGCGCGCATGCTCGACTGCGACGACGTGCGCGGCGAGCGCGCCACAGGCACGGCTGTGGCGCTATTGCTCACGAGACGGTGTCGCGCGCCGCTGCTGCTGCGCCGCAACGCACCGCTCATCGGCGCAGCGCTTGCAGCCGCCGGTGCGTTGCGCAGCTTGCCGTACGTCGCGCCTCACGTCCGCACGCCACCGGCAGGGAGTGCAGTCGAGCTCAGCCTGTGGCCGGCGCTGCAGCCGCTGCCGGCGCGCGTCGCCTTTGCTTCGCTTGGCGCAGCCGGGTGGCGAGCGCTGCCGCAGCTTGTGACGGCCGTGCGGTGCTTCGAGGGCACACTGGCAGCGGCCTTTCAGCGGCGCGCGCAGCTGCGGCTGGCGCGCAACGCGCGTCTGCTCACCTCGCGCCAGCGCAACACGATTGCGCTGCTAGACGACGCTCTGCCGGGCGCGCTAGACGCGGCGGTCGAGGCCGGCACGGTGGCAGAGTCGCTCGCGCGCGCATGGGCTGACGGGACGTCGCCATGGGACGTTGAGCCGTCCGCTGCCGATCTGGAGCAGTTTGCTACCAACTGCACGGCCCTTGCGCGGCTCGCTGCATCGGCCGAGGCGCGCGCGCGGCAGAGCAACTTTGTGCGGCTGAGCCTGTGACGCGCAAACACGCGCTCTGCACAAAAATGCACATCATGCTCAACAAGGAACGTGGGGCCCCACACGTTACGACGCCGTCTGCTGCTGCTGCTGCTGCTGCATGTGCAGCTGCGTCATGGCAGCGACGATGCTCGGGCGCCGCGACGTGACCGAGGGTGCGCTCATGATCGTCGCGTGCTCGTCCGCGGCCAGGGACGACAGCAGCATGCGCACCTCGTCCACGTTGTCCAGGTAAAAGTGCGCTTTGGTCTGCTTCTTGCCCACGGTGCAGCCCATGCCGTACGGCGACTTGTCGAGTAGGTGAAAGACGACCTGCGCGGGGGGGGGGGGGGGGGGCTCCGTGCCGCTGCGTAGTCTCACGCCCGGCCGCCCGGCAGCGCATCCTGCGCGACTCGGCCGAGATAACACTCAAGGTGCCAACGGCGGTCGTGGACGGCCTCGGCACAAGCCGCATCATCGGGTGCGCGCCGTGCACACACTTGCCGCTGCTTCTCACGCGCACGCACAGGTGGGCCGGCGCGATCGTGCAGGCGCCGCACCGCGCAGCTGCCGAGCGGCGCCGCGTGCTGCCCGAGGGTGCGTGTGCGCGTGCGCAAGCTGGCGCCTGATGCTGCCCTGCGTGCCAAGGCGTGTACGTTTCGGCGTGGTACTACGGCTCGCCGGTGCACCAAAGCGGGCTGAGCGCGACGTGGTGGATCGTCGAGGTCGACGGACAGCGCGTGCCGACGCTCGACGCGTGCGTGCGCGGGCGCGGGCGTTGCACCCGTCTGACGCCCCGCGCAGCTTCCTGGACGTCGTAAAGAAGCTGGACGACTCCAAGTACGTGCGCATCAAGACGGTCGACTTTTCTGACCGGGTGCGCGCCGCTGCTGGTTGCGCCCCACCAACCGGGGCTGACGCGCCGCACTGGGCCTCGCAGGTCCAGGTGCTCACCGTGCGGCCGAACCAGCGCTACTACCCGCTTTGGGAGCTGGTGCAGGACGCGGCGCTGCCCGCGGGCTTCCGCCTTGTCGAGCACCAGACGTGACACGCGTGCAAATGCGGATGGCACGTCCACACAGACACACAGGCAAGTAAGCAAGCGCAAACGTCGTCGGTCCCGACCCCGCCCGGCGGTCACTTGCCGCCCTCGCCGGGCTTCTCGTCCGCCTGCTCCTCCAGCCCGGCCTGCTCCATGAGCGAGCCGATCGACTTCTCGAGCTCGTCGATGCGCTGTCCCATCGTGTCGACTGCGGGTGTGGCGCGTGAGCGCGCGCCCTCGTTGCGCACGCATCGGGTTGTGCGCGCGACGCACTCTTGCCGAGGATCTGCTTGGACATGTCCTCGAAGCGCTCTTGCTGCGGGCCATCGCGGCAGCGGCGCGCGTGTGAGTGCGCCCGTGCGCGGGCGACGGATCGGGCGCACCATCTTCGACAGCAGGTTCTCGACCTGGAGGAGGCACACGCGCGCAGAGACATGTCAGCCTCGCGATGCACGACGTGCGCACGCGCGCCCCCGCACGCACAAACGCGTTGAGTTCCTGCGGGTTCTGCGGCCCGTCGGCCGGCGCCGGCGCAGCAGCGTCGGCCATCCCCGAGCGTCACTAAAGTGGCCGCCACGCTGACTCGCGCCGCACTGCCGACGCGATGCCCACGTGCGTCGAGTGCGGCGCGCCCGTCTCGGACCTGTACCGCGAGTTCAGCAAGGGCAACATCCGCCTGACGCAGTGTGTGCGTGCTGCGTCATCATCGTCGTCTGTGGTGGTGTGCCCACGCGCGGCCCGCGGCAGTACCGATGCGGCCAGTTCGCCGACCGCTACGTTGAGTACGAGTTTGTCGTGATCTTCATCGACATGGTCCTGCACAAGCCGCAGGTGTACCGCCACCTGCTCTTCAACCGCATCGACTACCTCGACCGCGGCTGCAATGTACGCGCGCACGCTAGCGCCCGATCGCCGCTCACCGCGCGCATCGCGACGCAGTTGACCGTCGCAGGCCTCGCGCTGCTCTGGATGGTGTTTGACGCGGGTGTGCCTCGTGCGCGCGGACGACGTCGCTGGCCCACGCACCCGCGCCGCAGCGTTCCGCTGGCTGCTGCTCTACGCCGACCTGTACGGCGGGACGTTCAGCAACATCGGCCAGACGCTCGCGCAGCTCGACTGGGAGGCGCACGGCGTCGAGTTTGGGACGCGCGCGGCGTCGGTCGTCACGTCACTCGCGCTCGGTGCGGCGTGGCGGGCCGGCGTGTGCGCGCAGTTGACCGGCGCGACAGAGACGTTGGCGTTCCACGCGGGCGTGCTGCTGGCGATCCGGTGCCAGGTCGGGTCCAAGTACGCCATCGTCAAGTACAACTACGCGACGATGGCCGTCCTCATCTCGAGCTTCGCCAAGAGCATCCTCATCCCGATGCTCATCTGGGACTACCACGACCTGACGTACCTGTGGATCATCAACGTCTTTGTCGCCTCGTCCAACACGCAGGCACTGTCCGGTGCGCGCGCACACACGGACGCGTCGCGTGGGCTGTGTCTCACCCGCCGCCGCGCCGTGCAGTGTTCCTCAACACATCGCACCAGAGGGCGTTCCTCGCCGTGCTCGCGGGCTGGGCCGCGAAGCTGCTGGTGCAGTTGGCCGTGCACCTCTTGCTGCCGAGCGTGCCCGTGTGGGGGTTGTACTGATCTGCTGTCGCGGGTGCATGCATGTGTACACACCAACACACACGCGCTACGCCACCGCGCGCGCTGGCATGCGCTTGGGCGGCGGTGCGATTATGCGCTCGAAGCGCTTCTCTATCCCGGCCAGCGCGTCCTGGGCGATGATCACGCGGTGCGCGCGGATGATGTCGTACACGTTGAGCCCGCGCACGGGCAGCGTGTTGACCAGCGGCAAGTTGCTGCGCGGTCGCGGGCGCGCCTGTCAGCCCGCGCTGCTGGCCGCGCTCTGGCCCTGTGACCGCACCGCACAGACAGCTCGAGGTTGCGCGGCATCGTCTCGTTGTAGATGATCAGCGTGCGCTTGTCCAGCAGCCCGCGCTCGCCCATCAGCCGCGCCATGACCTTGGTCTGTGCGCGCGCGCGTGTGTGCGTCAGTCGTTACGGCGTGTGCAGCGCGGCCGCGCCCACCTTCGGCTCAGGCGGCACGAGCGACTCGGCGTTGACAATCTGCAGCCCGTCGGCCTGCGCACGCGGGTCAGCACGCCATTGCATCGCCGCAGGCAGCGCGCACGCGCACCTGGGCATACTTGGCCGAGAGCGCCGTGCGCAGGCCGAGCGAGCGGACCTTCTTGTTGAGCTTGAACGCGAAGCTACGCGGCTTGGGCCCGTGCGCGACACCACCTGCGCCGCGCCGCTCAGGCATGCCCGTTCCGCGCACGTGGCTGCGCCGCACCCTTCACAAAGATGGGCGCGCGCTTCGTGCCGTGGCGCGCCCCGCCTGAGCCCTGTTCGCACACACCCCCGACCAGTCAGTCAGGCACGGCCAACTTGCCGCCACCAGCCACGCGCCTTCTGCGGGCCCATCTTCTTCGTCGAGCCGCGGACCTCGTTGCGCCCCTTGGTGCTGTGCGTGCCCGCGCGGCGCTTGGCCAGCTGCCAGACGATGACGCTGCGCACGGCCGCTCAGCGTGGCGCGCAGCGAGCGAAGGTAAGGTGCACCGCTGCAGAATGTCGCGCCGCACGGGCAGGCCAAAGATGACCCGCCGCAGCTCGACAAAGCTCACGGGCTTGCCCGTGCGGAAGTCGCGCACCCACGCCTGTACGCGCTCGTTCGGGTCGGGCCGGGCCTCTGGGCGGCCGGGTGCGCGGGTCACGCGCGACGCACGGGAAAAGTGCGTGCGCCGCCTGCGCACCGGGTGGCCGCACGGCGACGACGCGGCGCAGGCCGAGAAACGCGGACGAGCGGAAGGCGCGCGTCGCGAGCGCGGTTGCCTGGGCGAGCTGGGCATGCGAGCAGGGACGTGAGCGCGCGAGGGCGACGAGAAGCGCAAGCGCACTGCACCGCCATCGTGGAAAATTTTGGATGGTGTCCACGCTCGATGACATCGTGGCCGCGCTGAGTGACGGCGAGCGCCGGATTGAGGCGCGACGCGCCGACACGGCCGCGCAGGTGCGACGCGGACCGGCGCGCGTTGAGAGATGGCCGCGGCCTGACGCGCCGTGGCAGCTCGAGGCGCTCACGCACAGGCTCAAGCGCCGCTCGCGCCGCCCGCGCTCGGCGTCGATCGAGGACCTGCGCGGGTCAATGCTGCAGCTCGTGCCGGGCGACGACGCCGACGCGCCCATGTACGAGTCGCTGCTCGTGCGTGGCCGGCGTCCCGTACGCGCGCGTACAACAGGGAAAGATTGAAGAGGCGTGCGCAGGACCTGTACTTTGCCGAGCCTGCACAGCCGGCGGACGAGCCCGCGGACGGTCAGCCGCCGACTGCGGCCGTGTATGAGCTCGGGCGACGCGGCGACGCGGCCGCCAAGCTGCGCTCACTGTGCGCGCCGCCGCCCCGCTTCTGCACTGCTGATGCCCGGCACGCCCGCGCAGCTCACGCTCCGTGTCCTCGCCCGTGCTCAGCGAGACCGCGAGCGCGACCGGGGTGCGACGCGGTTGTGACGCAAGCGCGGCCGTCCCACTGACGCGCCGCCGGCTGCGCAGCCGATCTCGTTCGCGAACGACATGTATGCGCCGTCGCAGGCCTCCAGCGACGTGCGTGGCGGTCGCGCACCCCGCGAAGTGCGCGCTGACCCGTCGCATCACGCACGCGCAGGACGACGCCACCGCCCGCCAGGAGCAGCCGCCGGCCCCGTCGTTCATGGCACGCGTCCTCTGTGCCGTCGCGCGCGCCGCTGACACTTGCCCAGGCGCGCGTGTTTGGGCGGCTCGGCATCGGGCGGCTCAGCGACGACACCGAGACGACCAGCAAGACGACGGCACGCGCACACGGCTGCCGCGCCCCGCTGGCCCTTTCTTACCACCGCGACGCAGTTCCGCCGGTCGCGGTCGCAAAACGCGCTCAAGGGCGCGCTATTTGTGACGTCAGATGAGCCGGCCGCGGCGCCGGTCGCAGCCAGGCCGTCACTCGCGATCTTTGGCACGCCGTCGCGCCCGTCGCTATCGTCGTCGGTGTCGTCGTCGCCGCCGCTACCGTCGTCGTCGTCGCCGCCGTCCGTGTCTGCGTCACGCGGCCCACTCGCGGTTCGCGCGGCTCTCTGCTCGCGAGGAGCAGCTCGGGCTGATTCTGCACGGCAGGCAATCGACCGCGCCGCCAGCGAGCAGCTGCTCATGGCCGCTAAGGCCGGCAACCTCAACCGCGCGACCAAGATCCTGTACGGGCACGTGCGGCCGCTCGGGCTGCTGAAGCCGTCGATCGACGTCAACTACAGCCTCTCGTGCGTGACCATCGCCGCTGTTTGGCGTGCGCTGAGCGACGACGGCGCGCAGGAGCAATGGCCTGACGCCGCTGCACTGGGCGATCCTGCGGCGCGACAAGAACATGGCCCTGCTGCTGCTCGAGCACGGCGCGGACTGGACGCGGCGCAACAACGCGAGCATCACGCCGCAGGACATCGCCGTGCGCAACGAGGCGATGCGCCAGCTGCTCATCGCCTTCAAGCTGCGGCGTAAGCAGGAACAAAACGCGCAAATGGCTCAGCAGAAGTGAAACCGTGTGGGCTGCAGATCGATCGGCACGCTGATCGTCATGGCCCTTGGTGACACCACGGCGCACTCGTGCCCCGCACACGTCCCTCACTCTGGCCCCCGCCGCACACCAGTCTCGCGCGTCGACGCGCACCGCGTCAAGCTGCTCAGCGGCACGGGCAAGCTGGCGCCGGGCGCGCGCGCCGTGCTCTACTGGATGACGCGCGACAAGCGCGCCGCCGGTCTGCTTCGCGCCGTTCGCGGCCGCACGCGCACCGCGTTCACGCGCGGCCCGCAGACAACTGGTCGCTGCTGTACGCGCAGGACGTGGCGAAACACCACGGCCTGCCGCTGCTCGTCGCTTACTGCGTCCCGAACGAGTTTGGCCACGCGACGTTCCGGCACTACGACTGGACCCTGCGCGGCCTGCGCGAGACGGAGCAGGTGTGCTGACCGCGGGGCCGACGCCGACGCCGACGCCGACGCCGACGCCGATGCTGAGCGCGCGCGCGGGCGGGCGTGTGCACAGACCCTCAAGGAGCATGGCATCCCGCTGCGGCTCATGTACGGCCAGCCGGGCGAGCAGGTCGCGCGCTTCGTGCGCGAGAACCAGGCGCGTGCGCGTGTCAGCACCGGTCATCGGCTGACACGCCCCTGCACGGCAGATCGGCGGTGTCGTGACCGACTTCTGGCCGCTGCGCAGCCCGCGCGGGTGGGTGCAGACGCTGCTGGGCGCGGCGCGCACCGTGCCCGTGTGGGAGGTCGACGCGCACAACGTCGTCCCGTGCCGCACCGCTTCGCCCAAGAAGGAGTACGCCGCGCGCACGATCCGGCCCAAGATCACGGGCCTCCTGAGCGAGTTCCTGACCGATTTTCCGGCGCTCGAGCGGCACCCGCACAGCGGCGCGGCGCTCGTGCGTGCGTCTGCTGGGCAGCAGCGCGTGGCGGCTGACGGGGCGCGGGGAAGGGGCTCGAGCCGGTCGACTGGGCCGCGATCGAGGCACGCCTCGAGTGCGACCGCTCCGTGCCGCCCGTGACGTGGGCGCAGCCGGGCACGAAGGCGGGTCTGGCCAACCTGGCGCTGTTCTGCTCGCAGCGGTGGCGTCTTCGGGTGCGCACGCTTGGCGGACTGCTGCTCTGACGCGCTCGCGCAGCCTCAAGCAGTACGGCACGAAGCGCAACGACCCCACGGCCGACGCGCTGTCGCACATGAGCATCTACTTCAACTACGGGCACGTGGCGCCGCAGCGCGCGGTCCTCGAAGTGCAAAAGGTGCGCGGCCGCACGCTGCGTTGGTGCGACACCGCAGCACACACACGTGCACAGCACAGCAAGGCGCACTCAGAGTCGGTGCACGCCTTTGTCGAGGAGGCGGTCGTGCGCCGCGAGCTCTCGGACAACTTCTGCCTGCACCAAGAGCACTACGACTCACTGCGCGGCGCCGAGAACTGGGCGCGCGAGACGCTCGAGACGCACGCGCGCGTACGTCGCGGCCGGCAGCGCGATGTCGCCTCTGTGACGCTGGCCCGTGCAGGACCGCCGCGGCTTCATCTACACTGAGGCCGAGCTCGAGGCTGGCCAGACGCACGACCTGCTGTGGAACGCAGCGCAGATGCAGCTCGTGCGCGACGGCAAGATCCACGGCTTCATGCGCATGGTGCGTGCGCGGGGTCCTGGGCATGCGCGCCCGCTCACGCCTGGCGAGCCAGTACTGGGCCAAGAAGATCCTCGAGTGGACGGCGTCGCCGCAGCAGGCCCTCGAGATCGCGCAGCGGCAGGTGGGCGCGCTGTGTCTGAGCGCGCGCGCAACGCTCACAGACCGCACACAGAACGACCGCTACTCGCTCGACGGTAACGATCCAAACGGTTACGTCGGTGTGTCGTGGAGCATCATGGGCACGCACGACCAGGGCTGGGGCGAGCGGGTGCGCGCGCGGTTGACGACTGCTGACGAGCTGCTGAAGGCCCCAGCGCAGGTCGTCTTTGGCAAGATCCGCTTCATGACCGAAGACGGCTGCCGGCGCAAATTCAACGTCGACGCGTACATCCGGCACTACCCGAGCACGCAGGCGGCGGCGGCCGCGGCGCAAAAGTGCGCTTGCATCGCGCTCTCGCTCGCATTCGATCGGCAGCTGACCGAGCGCGGCCAGGCGCGCGCGCGAGGCCCCCGGCTACATCGACAACGGACCGACGCAGAAGAAGCGCGGCTACGTGGCCGAGGAGGTCGGCGAGGACGAGGGCGGCCCGCCTGCGCCCGCCGCGCCCGTGCCCGCGCGCAAGAAGCGCGCCGCCGCGTTGCAGTGAGCCCGTGTGCAGCATGGCCATATATATTGGGTGACAGCTCGAAGTTGCCGTCGAAGATGACTGTGCTCTGGACGTCGACGCCGGCTGCGCGGCCGCACTCGCTCGCGCTGGCGCAGCTGCGGCACCTGCTGCCGGCGCGGCCGAGCGCGCGGTGCGTGTCGATCGAGGCGGATGCGCGCGTGGTCAGCTCACCCCGCGCGCGCGTGGCGCAGCAACGTTGCGTGGTCCTCCCGCAACCTGATCGCGTTCGTCTGGCCGCCGACCTGGCCGCCGGCGTCGGGCGCGCCGACGGTCGTGCTGTCGCACCGGATCGCCGTGATGGACGCGAACGCGCCGGGTGCGATCGTGGCGCTGCTGCCGGCGGTATGCACCGTGGCCCCGAGGGGAGGGGCGTCACGGTTGCCTGAGCGCGGCGCCCGCCAGCTGCACCACAGCATGCCCACGCACGTGCTCTGGCACCCGAGCGGCACGCACCTGCTCACGGCCGATGAGGACGGGCGCGTGGCTGTGTGGCGCATGCGCGGCAGCGCCTCCGACTGGGAGCTGGCGGGCGAGCTCGCGCTGCAGGAGCAGCCGGCCGCGGTCGCCTGGATCCCGAACGAGCGCACGCTCCACGCCGCCACGGCGGTGTCGGACGAGGTGCGCCGCGCGCTGAGCAGGTGCGCGCGAATCGGCCAGCGCCCGCGCACGCGCCGGAGCAGCGCCTGAGCGCGGGCTCGCAGCGACGCACCCCAGCTGCCGGCGGCGTTCGAGGCCGAGGACCTTGGGCCCGTGCACCCGCTCGGCAGCGTCTGCTTTGCGCTCGTGACGTCCACCGGGCGGGTGCGCACACACTTGCGCACGCACGGCCGCTCACGCTCAGCCGGCAGTTTGTCATCGCTTGCGACGCGCCCTCGGGCGAGCTACTCACGTCCGAGCGCGCGCTCCTCGGCACGGACGCGGACGGGGCCCTGGTGCCGCATGCGGACCTTGCTGTGCAGCTGGGTGCGCTGCACGGGCTAGGCCGGACGCTGGCTGACGTCGCGGGCCGCACGGCGCCAGGCGGGCGGGTCCTTATCGCCATGCATGTCACGCGCCCGGATCTGCTGCCCAGCGAGGTGCTCGTGTACGACGTCGCCGCGACCGCGCTGCCGACGACGCCGATGGCCTGGACACTCGACGTGACGCCTCACGGCTGCGTGCGGCTGGCGTCACTGTCGGCCGACGAGCAGGTGCGCGTTGGCCACGGTGCGACCCTGCGCGCGCTCACTACCTACGCACGCAGCTCGTCCGTGTGTGCCTGCTGCGCCGCAAGAACGAGGAGCTCCGCCTGCTCGTGTTCACGTCGGCGCCGACGGCCGACTCGGGTGCGCACGCACTGGGCACGCCCACAGGCAGCCGCTCATAGCGGTCGCAGGCTTCGTCACGCGCGTCGCGTGCTTCGAGAGCTCGTGGGCGTCCGTGCCGCTGCACAGCGTGTTCAACTTTACGAGCGTGCCGCCCGACCACGCGGTGCGCAGCCGCCGGTGAGCGCTCTGCGCGTGTGCGTGACGCGCGTGCGCAGGTATGGGTGCCGCTGCGTGACGAGCGCCTGTCCATGGCATCGTTCCTGGTCGCGTCGCAGTTCACGAGCGATGGGCGTGGCCTGCTCGCGCTGATGTTTGCGGACGGGAGCGTGCAGCTGCGGTCGATGTGCGTCGGGCGGAGAGCGTGCGCGTCGCGACCTTGACGTTGCGGCGCCCAGCGCAACTTTTGAGCTGCTATTCACGGTCGAGGCCGTGCCGCAGTTGACAGGCAACCCGCTGCACGCGGGCGGTCGCTCGCTCGTCGCGAGTGCGCCGCGCCCGCCGTCGCTCGCGTCTCTGCTGACGCGCATCGCAGACGACCTGCCCGCAATCTCTCTTGCGTTCTCGCCCAACGACGCCGCGTTTGTGCAGGCCTTCTCCAACGGCGAACTACGCGTGTCGCTGCTGCCGGCCGCGTGCGTCTTTCCCTTGAGCGCTTCGGTGGCCAGCAACGGCGACGGCGCGCACATGGACGTTTCGTCGGCCATGCGTGCGTACGCTGCTGCCACCCTTTGTGGCGACCGCTCACTGGCCCGCGGACCGCCAGCGGAAGACGACGCCGCGATCGCGTTTGCGTACGCGCTGCTCGCGACGATGGAGCGCGCGACGGACGCGTGGGACCTGCTGCAGCACGTCGCGCAGCTGGCCGCTGACACGAAGCGGTCGCCGGAGGGTGCGTGCTCCTACGCGCACGCGGCATGGCCTCACCTCTGTGGTGCAGCCCTCGCGTACGATGTCGCCCGCGTCATGTTCTTCTACTACCGTCAGTACATCCGGCAGCTCGAGTCGCGCCAGTTCTGGTCCAAGCTGATGCGCCTGTACCGGTGCGGCGGCGTCGCGCGGCGCGAACCTACTCACCGTGCGGGCGCCGCCGCCTGCAGGAGCACAGGCACGATGCATGTGCAGGTGTCGGACTGCTACTCGGTCGTGCAGCTGATGTGCGCGCGCCCGATCCGCACGGTCGCCACTTCAATGCTCACCAGCGCGGGCGCAGCTTCATCCACGACGTCCTGCTGTCGCACTTGAACGATCCCGTCGGCGCGCAGCAGCGCATCACCTGTGCGGGCCAATGCCGCAGCTGCGCGGGCGCTTGCTCACGCCGCTGTTTGCAGCCGTGCTGCGGTCGGGCGAGTCGCTGGACAAGCTGACGCTCACGTCCAAGTTTGATCCGGGTGCGTGCCCGCACTGCGCCGACGATCGCCTGCGACTGCTGACGTATGCGCAACCACAGCGAGCTTCTGGACACTCGTGCCGCTCGCGAGCTGGCTGATCGACTTTGCGATCTACGCGCTGTACAACCTCAACTACGTCGTCATGAGGCACGAGTTTGGTGAGCGCGCCCGCTGGCGCTGTGCGTGCGCCGCTGAGCACGTGCAGCAGGCGACAAGGCGACCGGCGAGGGCGTCGTCGTCGACACGACCATCCCCGCCGTGCGCGCGCGCACACACGTCTGTGTCGCTCACACCCTTTCGCAGGTCGCGGTACTGCTCGCGGGCGAGCCACTGATGTACCTAAACCAGGGCCTGCTGCTGTGCTACGTGCTCTCGGTGCAGATCCATGGCAAGAAGCAGGAGTTTGCCGGCTCACCCGAGGCCATGTTCTACAACGGTGCGTTTGTGCGCCGAGCCCCACGCGGGCGTGACGGTGCGGTCGCCAGCGCTCGAGACGATCGTGGCACGGCCGCACTTCTCCATCACCCTGCTGGTCGAGAAGCTGCGTGGGCTGCCGACGATCGGTGCGGCACGTCCGGCGCGTCGGCGATCGCAGTTCACCCTGCACAGACCACGCCGCGACGGCGAGCCGGCTGCAGCTCGCGCAGGAGCACGTCCAGCTGATCGGCACGTGCCTGCAGGCGACGTGCGTGGCGCCCGGTCAAGCGTGCAGTCTGCGAGCTGACGCGCCGCCGCCGCAGCACGCCGTCGAGCGCCAAGAGCGCGAACGCGCCGCCGTTCTCGATCGACGGCGTGGAGGGCAAGCTGCACCTGCTGCGGCACCTGCAGGAGCACTTGGAGCTGCCGTGGCAGGACCCCGGTGCGGGCACGCTTCGGCAGAGGGGACGAAGGAGTGCGCTCTCACACACGCGTGCTCCGCACAGTGGGCGACACGGCGCGGCTCGACATTGCGCGCGAGTTTGCGCACGTCGACGCGCTGGCGTTCTCGACGACAGAGCCGGAGACGGTGTCTGCGGTGCGCACCTGCAGCCGCCCGCGTCGTGGCTCACGCACTGCTCGCAGAGCCTGCCGGACGACGTGCGCAACGACTGCGTCCGGCACACGAAGCTCAATCGGGCGTACCTCGTCGCCCAGCAGGCGGTGCAGTGCCTGCGCTGCTACCGCCTGACGGGCGTGCTGCCGCCCAAGGGCGCGACGGCGCATGCGATCCACTGGTCCGTGCGGCAGAGTGCGCGCTAACGGAGTGCGGCAGCTGACGCGTGCTCGCACCCAGGTACAGCGTGTCGCACAGCGCGTGCGTGTGCGGTGGCCTTTGGGCCGCGCTGCCCGGCACCGCGCCTCCCCGTCCAGCGCTGGCATAGAGAGGGAATGAAACGCACAAAAAAAAACGCGCACACACGCGCGCGCGCGAGACCGCACGGTCAGTTGGGCACGGCGAAGGTCATCAGGTTGGCCAGGATCGCCGACGCCTCGAGCTGGATCTGGTCAAAGTCCAGGTTGGTGATCACGTCTTGGCTCGTGTGGTACTGCGGCAGGCGATGCGGTTAGCACCGCGCGGCGCAGCGCACTTCCAGGCCGCGCGCGTGCCTGCGGGTACGTCGACGCCGTCGTGGGGTTCTCGAAGAAGCCGATGGCCGGGTAGCCAACCTCGTAGAAGCTGGCCGCGCGAAGGGCGTGAGCGCAACGGGCGCGGCGGCCGTCGCGCACCTGATGTAGTCCGAGCAGCACGAGCTGCTGAGCTTGACCGGCAGCTGCGGCACGTACAGTGCGTCGATCGCGTACGAGACCTCGAGCAGCCACTGCGTGATTGAGCGGTCCTTCATGCCCATCTCGATCGGCTGGCCCGGGATGCGGTACCCGAGCATGTCCGCATTGAAGAACGCCACGACCTCCTGGCCCTCGTCGCTAATCATGCCCGCGTACGCCTCCGACCCGAGCAGGCCCTGCTCCTCGCCCGTGAACAGCACGAAGCGGATCGAGTAGACGAAGGTGTTGTTGAGCGACGCGATCACGCGCGCCAGCTCCACCACGGCCGACGTGCCACTGCCATTGTCGTCGGCGCCCGGCGCGCGGCCGGTCGTGTCGGCCGAGTTGGTGTTGCGCGAGTCGTAGTGCGCGCTTGCCGAGGCGCAGTCAGCACAAGTGCGCCACACGGCGTACGCGCACGGCACAAGCACGCACCCGACGATGACGTACTTGTTCGGCTCGACCATGCCGCGGATTTCGGCGATGACGTTGGGGGCGTAGTCGGAGCGGTACGTCTGGGTGGTCACGCGCGTAATGCCTTGGCGGGCGCACGTGTCAAGACGGCGAGGTCGCACGCAGCACCCACGCACCGAACGAGCGGAAGCGCTCCTGCAGGTACGCACTGGCCTCCTTGATGCCGTTCGACGCCGACTGGCGCGTGACAAAGTCCTCGCTCAGCGCGAGGTCGGTCGCGTACAGCTCGTCCTGGTGGGCGACGCTCAGCCCGCCGCACCCCGGCGAGGCCAGCGCGCGCACCTTGCTGATGCGCGCGATTGCGGTGGCGATGACGTCGTTTTTGGCCAGCGTGCGCAGGTACTTGCCCGCAGGGCTCTCGGCCAGCGACGCCGGCACGGGGCGCATGGCGCGGCGCGGCACACGGATGGCCTGCGCGGACGGCCACGCGCACGTCAGCGATCACGGTCGGGCGCGCGTGGCCCCGCGCACCTGCACGCCCGCGGGCCAGTCGACGGCGTGGGCCAGCGGCATGTGCACAAAGACGACGCCGGCCGCGTCGTGCGCCGCGAAGTGGTCATACGTGTCCAGCAGGCTGCGCAGCGCGGCGCGGGCCTCGGGCGCGAGCGTCTGTGCGCCGTGGCCAGCGTGCAGTGGTCAGCCGCGGTGCGTGTGTGCGGGACGGTGAGGGGCGAGGCGCGCGTGCCTCGGGCTGCTCTACGGCCCACAGACGGAACTCGTCGTCGCTGACGAGCTTGCTGGCGGCGTCGTCGTGCACGACCATCGTCACGTCACTCTGCGCGCGCGACGGCGCTGCAGCGGGCCCGGTGCGGCGGGTGCAGCGGGCGCGCCGCGACGCACCGCCAGCACGTCCAGCGTCAGCGCGGCGTCGGCGTGCGGCACGGCGACGAGGGCCGTGCGCAGGCCGCTGTCGCGCTGGCCGTACACGCCGCGCAGGTCGGCGACGCGCGCGAGTGCCTGGTCGTGCAGCAGCTCGCGCGGCGCGGTCACGGTGACCCAGCTGTGCGGAGCCGCGGCCGCGGCGAGCGCGACGAGCGCGGCGCAGAGCGCGACCACCACGAGCCGCATCACGTGAGATCTGTACGAGCGAAATGGCAATTAATCGACAACATAGTTCGCATGCACCACGAGCAGCGGGTCGTCGTCCTCGCCCGCGCCCTCCCCGCCCGCCAACGGCGCCGCGTCGAGGTCGACGTTGCGCAGGCGGATGAGGATGCGGTCCTGGGCGCACACTCAGTCGTTGCCGTGCAACGAGCGCGAGAGGGGCGCGCACCCGGTTCGTCAAGTGGTCGATCACGCGCCGGATGCGCTCCTGCTCGGCCACGAGCGCCTTCTCGCTCGTCAGCGACGCCTGCGAGGTGGTGCTCAGCCATGCGCCGACAACAGCTCCGCCGCCGCAGACACACCTCGATCTGCTCGAGGTACCACCCCATCAGCTCCGAGCGCCGAATGCCTGCGCGGCCGGATGAGCGCGCGGCTCAGCCCGGGCGCGTGCGCGCACCCTTGGCCTCGATCTCCTCGCTGCGCCGCATGTGCAGCACGAGCATGCGCGTAATTTGCCGGTACTGCGCCAGCGTCGTCGTCACAGCCTCCTTCTGCGTGCGCGCGCCGCGTGAGCCGTCGCGTGCAGACACACGCACTCCCCACGCACCTTGGCTGCTGCTGCGTCGTCGCCCGCGGCCTGACGTGCCCGGTCAGCGCCCTGCCACGAGCTTGGTCGCGCAGCCGTCGCACGCACCCCCTCACTCGCACGCGAGGCCGACGCGCCCGGCGGTGCCGGTGGCAGGTCGTCCTCGCCCTCGTCGTCGTCGTCGCCATCTCCGCGCGCGTCCTTGCGCACGCCCGCGGTCGGGCGCTCGGCCGCGTCGGTGAAGTCGATGTCGTCCGTCTCGACATGGATGATCGACTTACACAGCAGCCGGTACGCCTCTTCGACGTACTTAGGCTTCACCTGCACAGTTTTTGTGCGTGAGACGCGACGCCGCGCACACGCACGCGGCGCGCCTCATCCTCCATGTGCAGCCGCGCCATCGCCTCCGACAGCCGCACCATCGACTCGAGCTGACGCACGGTGATGCGGAAGGACGACTTGCCGACGCCGCCCGCGTCGCTGCGAGCCCCGCGCGCGTCAGGCCGCGGCATTGCGCACATCGACTCTGCACACCTCTGCCGCAGCTGCCGGTAGTACTTGACCAAAAGCTCGGCGCTCTCCTTGCCGATCTGGACGCGTGTCCGGCGTCAGCGCTGCACCCGCGGCGCGTGGCGCGGCGCACCTTCGGCTTGAGGATACGCGAAAACTTGATGTAGCGCTGCAACTGCTCGGTCGAGAACTCGGGGCGCACGGCCTTGTCGGCCTTGCGGTGCACCTCGACGATGTGCTTGGCGATGTTGAAGTCGGCCGTCGGGTCGCACTCGTCGATGATGACGAAGAACAGGTCGAAGCGGGACATGATCGCGGGGCTCATGTCGACGTTGTGCTGCGCACCGGCCCGCGCGTCAGACGGGGCGCGCGTGGCGCGGTCGCACGCGCCTTGAGCGAGAAGCGCTGGTCGTAGCGGCCACCCTGCGGGTTCGCCGCGGCCAGGATGGACGTGCGGGCGTTGAGCGTGGCCTGGATGCCGGCCTTGGCGATCGAGATCGTCTGCTGTTCCATCGCCTCGTGGATCGCGACCTGGTCGACGATGTCCATTTTATCAAACTCGTCGATGCAGCACACGCCCTGCCGCCGCCGACGTCAGCCTGTGCGCATGCGATCGCAGACGGTCACGCACGTTGTCTGCGAGCATCAGCGCGCCGGCCTCGATCGTAAACTCGCCCGTCTCGTCGTCCTGCGCCCGCGAGCGCGTCAGCACCCGGCCAGAAGCGCATCATGCCGAGCGGCTGTTGCACCTTCACCACCGACGCCGTCAGACCCGCCGCCGACGACGCCTTGCCAGACGTGTAGATCGCGCGCGGCAGGAACGACACGACATACCTGCCGCGCGTGGCGGCGACGCGCATCAGTGTCGTGTGCGCCCGACCGGGCGGGCGCACTTGAGGAACTGCGACTTTGCCGTAGACGGGTCGCCGACGATGCACACGTTGATGTCGCCGCGCAGGTTGACCCCGCCGGCCGCGCGCTTGTGCACGCCGCCAAAGAGCATGAGCAGGACTGCGCGCTTGATCGACTCGTGGCCGTAGACGTTGGGCGCGACCGAGCTCACGAGCGCCTCCTCGAGGTTGGGCATCGAGCGCATGCGCAGCAGCTCCTCGCGCTCCTGCGGCGAGAACGAGCTTGCCACGTCCTCGACCGACATGGCGCCGTCGGCGTCCTCGCGCACGTTGAGCAGATTGAGCTGCGCGGCGGGTCAGCCAGGCGCTGCCGCGCAGCAGCAAGGCGGCCCAATGGGCACGCACGCGGCTCTCGGGCGACTCGACCATGTTGGCCAGGAAGCACAGCTTGTATGTGAGCTCGCGCACGCCGAGCATGCGCAGGCCCGACGTGCCCTCCTGTGCCATGCCGTCGCCGCCGCGGTTGCCGCTCGAGCGCGTCTCGACGCGCCCGGCTGAGCACGCGGCACGTCAGCATGCGCCGCGCGGCCGCGTCTGATCGTACGCACCTGCGTTGCCGAGCTGGCTCACGTCGGGCACGACGATCAGCGTCCCGTTGAACACGGCCTTGTCGCCCGGCTTGGCCTTGTCGACGATCTGGTTGCGCAGGATGACGTCGAGGCTGCGATGCCACGGTGAGCGGTGCGGATGGGTGCGCGGTGTGCGCGCGCACCTGCGCGGCATCGCACCCGCAGGGATCTCGTTGCTGTTCTCCTGCACGCGCACGCGCTGCCAGTCGGAGAACTTGGACTGCTCGACGTTGAGCTCCCAGCGCGAGCGGTTGCCGCAGCTCTCGTTGGTACAGATCGACGGCTGCAGCGCGTGTCACGCACGGTGCGGCCACGGCGCGGGCGGCGCACCTCGGTGTACTTGAACTGCTGGTCGACGTTGCGCACGACTGTGCCGCACTCCATGCACGCAAACGTGGCCGAGATGAGCTCGGGCCGGACCTCGGACGTGCGCGTGACGGTGCCCGATATGCTGATGAGCGCGCCGATCTTGCTCGTCTTGAGGTCGCGGATCCTGCGGACGCGGCGGCGCGCACCGTCAGCCGCCGAGCGCGCGCCGCGCCTGGTCGCGCGCACTTGTGCAGCGCCGGCACGTTCATGATCGCGACCCAGAAATCCTTGAAGCTGTGCGTGCCGTCGCGCGCGTACGCCTCGTCCACGCGGCGCACGACCTGCAGCACGGCGTTGCGCAGGAACGGCTCGTAGCTGGGCCGCGCGCGCGCGCGTGAGGGTCGCACGGCACGGCCGGCTCTCCCTGCCGCACCGGTAGTACTCGCGCGCGATCGTCTCGGCGAGCACGTTGTTGAAGGTCTGCATGTGCACGTACTCGACGTAGACCGTGCTCCGGTGCTGCAACGTCAGCGCCTTGATCTGCTCGACGTAAAAGTGCTCGCTCGCGCCCTCCTCCCGAAACCTGCCGCGGGCCGCGTCTCAGCGCGCGCGAGGAGGAAGCCCCCGCAGAAGAAAAAGCGCGCCAAAAAAAAAATAATCGCGCACGGCCCCCGTCGTCGCCCGCCCACCGCGCGCGCCCGCCACGCACTTTTCGAGGAACGCGCGGAAGTTCTGCTCGATCTTCACGCCCAGGCTGTCGACGATCTTCTGCGCGCCCGCCGCGGCCGCGGCCTCGTCGACCGACACGCGGGGTGCGGCGGCTGCCATTTTCGAGCGTCGAGTGATGGATAAGTGGGCCGTACTGGGCGCGACGGTGCGGGCGTAGTCGCGCCACAACGCATTCGTCTGACGCGCCACGGACCGCAGATGCGCGAGCGCCTCGCGCGCGCCGGCTTCCGCACGATTGCCGAGGTGCGCGATCTCTCGCCGTCGCAGCTCGCCGCCGAGCTGCAGTGCCCCGTCGAGGAGGCCTCGGGCGTGCTGCAGACGCTGCTCGCGGTCGACCGGGCTGTGGCCGCGCCGCCGCCCACGACGACGGCGCTGGTGCGCGCACGCATACGGGGAACGGATCGGTGCTGAGCGCGCGATCAATGGCAGAGCCTGCTGCAGCGCGAGCAGGAGCAGCCGCACATCTCGACCGGGTGCCGCGAGCTGGACGACGTCTGCGGCGGGCGCGGCGTGCCGCTCGGGCGCGTGACCGAGTTCTGCGGCGCGCCGGGCATTGGCAAGACGCAGCTCGGGTGCGGCCGGTGCAGGCACGCACGCCCGTGCTCACGCGCTCACGCACACGTCGCGCCCGCAGCATCCAGCTCGCCGTCAATGCGCAGCTGCCGGTGCAGCAGGGCGGCGCGAGCGGCCACGCGATCTACATCGACACCGAGGGCAGCTTCGTCGTCGAGCGCGCGCTCGAGATCGCCGCCGCCGCCGTGGGCTCGGCCAGCACCGACGCGACCGACGCGCTGCTGGCCGGCATCATGCTGTACCGCGTGCACGACCACGTTGAGGAGATCGCCCTGGCGCATCTGCTGGACGAGATCATCGAGCACCACCCGCAGGTGCACCCGCCTGTGCGGCGTTGCCTCGCTCAGCGCCTCGTCCGGCGTGTCCAGGTCAAGCTCGTCGTGCTCGACTCGGTCGCATTTCACTTCCGCTACGACTTCACCGACCTCGCGCTGCGCACGCGCCTGCTCAACACGCTCGCGCAACTGCTCACGCGCGTGGCCAGCAAGTGCAACGTGGCCGTGCGTCGCCCGCCGCGCATGCCTATCGATGCTGAGCCCTTGCACACACGCGCGCACACAGGTCGTCCTGCTGAACCAGATGACCACGCGGATACGCTCCGACGCGGGCGGGCGCGAGCAGTCGCAGCTCGTGCCGGCACTCGGTGCGCCTCGTGGTCGCCGGCGCGCGCCGGCTGACGGCTGACGGTGTGCACGCGCGCGGGGCAGGCGACAGCTGGGCGCACGCGAGCAACGTGAGGATACAGCTGTATTGGCAGGGCGGGACACGGTGCGGGTGCCGCTGTGACTGCACAGCGGGCGCACTCACGCCGGGCCAGGTACGCGCAGGTGCTCAAGTCGCCGCATGCCGCACGCGCGATGGTGCCGTACCAGATTACAGTGCGCGTGCCTCGTGGCCGAAACGCCTGCTCACACACCGTGCTACGCAGTGCGACGGCGTGCGGTCGGTGGATGCTGCGGCGTCATCGGGATCGCTCAAGCGCACGCGCGTTGACGACTTTGGCACTGTGTAAACATATCAATGCAGCGCCGCGGCTTCACTGCGGCGGCAGCAGCTTGACGATGAGCCGGCACGGGCTCGTGCTCATGTTGGCCGTGATGCGCACGGGCACTGCGCTTGCGGCGTGAGCGGGCGGCGCGCGCCGCGGCCGTCGCGCACCCTGGTCAAAGACGTGCAGGATCTGCGTCTCGTCCTTGCGGCTGCTCGCACCCGAGCTGTTGGCGGCCGAGCGCTCGCCCCAGTGCACGGTCAGCGTGGGGCGTGTGGCCATGTCGGACGTCTGCGGGACGTCCACAGCGCTCGCGTCAGCCCGCGCTCGATCGACGTGCAAGCGCGTGGGCACCTTGGCGCGCCGTGCGACGTCCAGCAGCGGCACAACGACCTCGAGCGCATACTTGGGCACGATCAGGCGCACGTCCCTCTCACGCAGGTCAACGATCGTCGCCATCTCGGTAACGCCGCCGGCCCTGGCGCGCACGCCAATGTCAGCGCGTCCGCGCAGACTGTGTTTGCTGCGCTCGCACCGGTTGACGTAGATGCACAGGAACAGGTCCGACGACGCCTCCTGCGCCTTCTTCGACATGTTCTTCTTGTGGTTGCAGTTCTGCCGCGGCCCCGCGTCAGCGCATGCGCCGAGGTCCACACGAGTCACGGTGGGACGCACCTGCGCAATTTCCTCCACGTCGAGCGGGCTGAGCGTGAAGCGGTACGGCTGGGCGGCGTCGTTGGCGTCTGCTCGACGTCAGCACGCGTTCTGCGCAGGATAAACCGCGCGCGCGCGCACCGGTCGCGAGCGCCGAGAGCAGCAGCCGGTGCACGATGACGTCCGCGTAGCGCCGGATGGGGCTCGTGAAGTGCGTGTCTGCGCGCCGACAGCATGTCATGTTCGACGCGCAGGTCGCGAAAGGCGAGTACGCACAGTACGGCACGCTCAGCGCGTAGTGCCAGAAGTAGTCGACCTCTGCGCACCGCCGACGTTAGCGGTCACATGCCCCTGCGCCAGGCCGCGCACCAGAGTTGGCCGTGCAGAAGTAGGCCGCGGGGCGCATCGGGATCGTCGCGAGCAGCTGCAGCACCAGGCGCTTGTTTGCGTCGGCGATGCTGTTAAGCGACACCTGGCGGACGCGGTCAGAGGGGCGCAAAGAGTGCGGGCGGGCGAGCGGGCAGGCACCTGCAGGGTCCGGGACGACGACGGGTCCAGCGTCACGCCGGCCAGCTTGGCCTTGTTGACGAGGTTGCGGATGCCGTTCGGGTCGGGCGGCGGGTGGCGCCGCAGGAGCGAGTCGTTCGGGTGGCTGGAGCGGCGCGTGCAGCGGGTGCTGAGACCCGCGGCGTGTGAGCGGGCGCGCGGCGCACCTCTGGTGGATGCGCTCGGCCACGGCCATGTTCGCCAGCAGCATGAACTCCTCCACGAGCTTGTTGCTCTCCTTGAGCTCGTACACGGAGCACGTCTCGGGTATGCCGCGCGCGTCTGCCGCCGGCCACGTGCTCAGCAGCGGGCACTTGCGCGACACGCTGCGCGCACCCAGCCGGAACGACAGCTTGGCCTTGTTGAGCGCGAGCACGCCCTTTTCGAACCGGCGCGCGCGCATCTTGACGGCGAGGCTTCACAAGCGCGCTGCAGGTCAGCCAGGGCCGCCATCACACCGGCGCACGGTCCGCACCGATGGAGCGCGAGGATGTCGTCGGCCACTTGCTGCTTGGTCGCGTTGCCGGGCACCTGCGCGTCCCACCCGTCGACGTCGTTGCCTGGCGTTTGGGTACACGCACACCGCCGTCAGACGGCCAACGCGCGCCAGTGTCGCCGTGCGCACCGACGATGATGTGTTGCGCGTGGTCGTACGTGAGCCGCGCGCACGAGCGCATGATCGTCCGGCCAAACCAGCGCGCGTGGATCTCGCCATCGTCGTCGAGCACAAACACAGCCGAGAAGGCGTAGCGGTCCACGTCCGGGTTGAGCGAGCACAGTTGCTGCCGCGCGCGCGCGGTCCGTGAGCGTGACTGCGCCGAGCACGCACGGCGTCCATCCGCCGCACCTCGCACAGCAGGCGCGGCAGCATGGGGATCGCGCGCTGCACCATGTACACCGTCGTCGCACGCATGCGCGCCTGCACACGGGTCAGACCAGCGCAGCCCGCGCATGCGACAGGACAGTCACCTGCTGGTCGAGCGCGCTGCCCTCGGGCACAAAGTAGCTCACGTCCGCGATGTGCACGCCCACCTCCCATTTGCCGTCCGGCAGGCTGAGGCACACGGCACGTGTCGGCGCGGCCGTGCTGCGCACGCGTGCACGCACTGCTCGATGTGCAGGGCGTCGTCGAGGTCGCGCGCCGTCGGCGGGTCGATGCTGAACACGCGCTTGTCGCGCACGTCGCGGCGTCGCGCGACCTCCTCCTGAACCAGACGTGAGATTAGCGCACGGCGCCGCCTTTCACGCCGCACGCGCACCGGTGTCGTGCTCCAGGGCGTCGGCGGCAGGCACGCGATCACCTCGGGGCTGAACTCGTCAAAGTCCACCTGGCGCGCGCCCTGCGTGAGCACTGCTGCGTGAACGCGAGCGCACGTGCGCGGCACCTCGTGCTCGAGGAGGATGCCGGTCGTCTCGGCCTCGACGTCGCCGACCGCGCCGAGCTCGCGCACCACGTGCCCAAGGGGGTATTGCGACGTCTCGGGCCAGACCGTGTCGAGCTGCACCAGCAGCAGCTTGCGCTCGAGCGCTTCCAGCGGCTGTGCGCGGCCGCCCTTTGGTCAGCACGCGCTGCTGTTGGCGCGCTCACGGCACAATGTCAGGCGTCTCGCGCAGCACGATCGCCGGGAAGCGCGTGTTCTTCGGCTTGAAGAGGCGCACGCTGCCCGTGGTTGCCTTGCGCGGGGTGGGCTGCTTGCCCGACGCGTCGGCCTCCGCGCCGCGCTTCTCGTCCACCATCAGCTGGCCGGCCAGCAGCACGTTCTTGTGCTCGGTCAGGACGGCGACGACGACGCCCTTGGCCTGGAACGCGCGCTGCGGCCTGCACCGCCGTGAGCACGTGCAAGCGGCCAGAGTGCTGCTGGGCGCGCGCACGCCAGAAGCTCCTCGGCGTCGGCAGCCTTGGCGTCCTCCACGAGCATCGCCACGGCCTCGGGCTCGTCGTCACTGGCGCTGGTGCTGCCCTCGTCCGAGTCGACGTCTGAGCACGGTACGTCAGACGGGCCAAAGAGGCGGTCAGCTCCCTCACGCGCGCGCACCCTCCCACGCCTCGTCGTCGTCGACACTACCAGCCACGCCTGCGCTCGGCGGATCGGCCGGCAGCGGCGCGCCTGGGGCGTCCACGAGCGCCGGCGCCTTGCCTGCCTTGGCCTTGGCCTTGGCCTCCTTCGCCGCCGCGTTGCGCGCCTTGCGCTCGGCAATCTGGCGCCGGGCGATCTCGGCACCGCGCTGGCGCTGCTCGCTCGTCTGCACGATCTGCACACGCTGTCAGATACAAGCAGCGCGCGCCCACGCGGCAGCACCTTGAACACGACCGTGTCGCCGTCAAACGCCCGATTGCGTGCCCAGATGCCGTCGATAAAGACGTCGTCGGCGCGCCCGTCCACCTGCATGCACGGCGCGCCGGCGTAAGGCAATTGCGTCTGGGGCGCACGCACGCCCATACCTGACAAAACGCCTGCTGGCTGTTGCGCGCGTTGATACGCAATTTGCCCGTGACAAGCCCGGCCGCGCTGATGGCCTCGGGCGTGAGCTGCTCGGCCGGCAGATGCGGCTCGTAGGCAGGCTTGGTGGCGCGCGTCGGCGTGCGTGAAGGCGTCCCGGCGGCGTGCGGCTCGGCGGACCCGTCGGGCGAGTACACGAGCGCGTTGCGCCTGCGGCCAATGGGGTCAGACACGAGGCCACGCGATCCAGGGCGCGCGCACGTCTGCTCTCGCTGGCCCGGCGACGGCGTGGTGGCGGCAGTGCGCGCGTTTGGTGGCGGCGACGACGTGACGGCGGGCGCGGTGCCGTGCGATGCGCCCGCGACGCTGCCACCAACGCGGTAGAGGTGGCCGGACGGGTAGCGCTCGGTCTCGGGCCAGTCGATCGCGTTGAAGTCGACGTGGCAGACCGTCGTGAGCGCCGTGGGCACCTGAGCGACACGCGTCAGCACGCTCGGCGCGAGCATGTCCTGCCAGCACGTGCCTCCGGGATCGGGACACGCACGCACGGGAACGACAGCTCGTTCGGCCGGAACAGGCGCCAGTGCTCATTCAGCCGCGTCTGTGCTGCGGTGTGAACACCGGCGGGCAAGGAGGCGGTGCAAGGCCGCGCACGTGTGCTTCGTGCGCGTGGGACGGCGGCAGGATGTAGCCGGCCACGACGGCAGCGACCGTCGAGCGCCGCGCAATGTGCACGACCGTGCCGCGCGTCGGCATCTGACGGCGCGCAGCTCAGTGCATCGTCGGCGCTGCAGTGGGCACGCACGCACGCTGCTGTTGATGCGCACGACCGCCACGTCGCCCGACAGGACGCGGTTGCGCGCGTGCTGGTTGTTGAGCTCGAGCGCGCGCGGCGGCTGAGGCCGAGCGGTCAGCAGGGTGCGCGCGTCTTTTGCGGGCGCTGACGGACCTTGGTCGGCAGCTCCGGGCGCTCGTGGTACGGCTGGAGAAAGTCGCGCGTCTCGGAGTCGCTGCGCGTCACCTCGGCCTGCGGCCCGGCTGTGAGTGCACGCTGCGTGCCGACCATGCGCCGCACCGAGTCCTGGTCGCGCACGACGACCATGCCGACGATGGCCTGGCCCTGTAGCACGAGTTTGACGGCCTCGTCGCGCGAGATGTACGGCGCGTAGGGCGTGCGGTGCTGGGGCGAGTGTGCGCCGTTGGGCTGCGGCGAGGCAGCGGCGTGCGGCTTCGCGGGCGAGCTCTTGGCCGGCGTGCGGGCGGCACTGCCTAGCGGGGCGTCGAGCGGGATGGCCATGACGATCTTGCCGCTGGGCACCACCGCTGCGGCAGGGTTGACGAGCACGGGCGTCTGCGTCGGCAGCAGCAGGGGCGGGAGCGGGAGCACCTGCGCCGGCAGCGGCGGCGGAAGCGGCGGTGCTTGCGGTTGCACGTGCGCCAGATGCTTCAGCTGCGACGGAGAGCGTGAGCGGCCTGAGCCGTGCCCAGTGCAGGCACACCTTGTCGTTGGCCGACTGCTGCGCTGCGCGGAAGGCGCGGCCCAACTCGGCGTGCGCGATGCGCCAGTCGGGGTGCGCGGCCACGAGCGCGGCTGTAGTGGTCGTCAACACGTGTGCGACGGAGGCAGCGCGCGTGCGGCCGTGCCTTGCGCCTCGTCAGCAGTCATCGTCGTCAGGTTGGACAGCTGTAGGAAGAAGCGCTTGGCGTCCTCACGTCCGGCACTCTTCGTCTGCGCCTTGCTGGCCGGCGCGGCGGGCAGCGGCACGCTTGTTGCGAGCGGCAGCTGTGGCAGCGGCAGTTGTGGCAGCGGCAGCACTTGCGGCCGTGCTGGCGGCGGCTCTGCGGCGCACACGTGAGCCCATGTCGCTGTGGCGAGTGAGTGCGCACCCTGGCTAAGGCGATGCATGATCGTCGCGACGAGCTCGACGTTCAGCGCTTCCCAGCCGCTGTCGGACAGGGCGCGCAGCTGATTGGGCGAGGCGCGCGTCAGCGATCGCACGCACAGCCCGGGTGCACGCGCACCATCATGCACAACCCCTGCGGCGTCGCGTTGGGCAGGGCTTGGCGCATCGTCCGCAGCGTCGCGACGAGCGGCGCCTCTCGCGGCGGCCACACGAACGGCGCGTTGGCGGGCGCCAGTGCCGCGATCAGTGCCGGTACCGGCGCAATGGCAGGAGCGGGTACGGGCGCGGGCACCGCGGGCAACGGCAGAGACGCGACTGGCGCGGGCGCTGTCATGCGAACGGCAGGCGGGGCAGCGCGCGTGCCTGCGCGTGGCCCCCCAGCCAGCCGTCAGCGTCGGCGTCACGCGGCCCGGTGCACACGGCACCGCGCTGCCCCCCGCTTGCGTCCGCTCGCTGCACAGTGCGCAGGCCGACGCGCGCGACCAGCGCCGCGACGCGCTCGGGTGCAACGTGCCAGGTCGGGTGGGCGGCGGCGACGCGCGCTGCTCGCGAGAGCGTGAGCGCGCGGTAGCAGACGGCCTGCCTGCCTGCGTCCCGCGGCACGCACCGGCCAGCGCGTCCGGCTGCACGAACGGGTCCGCGAGCTGAGCGCCGCGCAGCGCCTGGCCGAGCTCGACGTCGCTTGGCGCGAACATTCACAGCGGGGCAGACAGGCGCTTGTCAGCATGGCCGACGCGGTACGTCGCCGTCCCCTCTTGCGACGCGGCCGACGAGCGCGCGCGTGCGCCGCAGGAGCACAACAAGGCGGCGGCGGCGAGCGCGGCCACGGACACGAACGGTGGCGAGGGTGACAGCGCGGCCGGCGCGGCGCCGGCGGAGGAGGAGGGCGAGCTGGTGCGCGTCAGCCCCGTAGCCCCGTCGCGCCGCCCGGGCGGGCCGCGGCAAGGGGCGTGCTGACGTGGGCCGCGGGCGGGCGCGCGCGCCTCGCAGGACCTCGAGACGATGCGCCGCAAGGTGAAGGAGCTGGAGGAGGAGGCGACGCGGATGCAGGAGATGAACAAGCACGCTGAGGAGGCGATCGGGACGCCGTCGTCGACCGCGTCGGGTGGCGGTGAGCGCCGCGTGGCCCCGCGCGCGCGCGGCGACGGCGGCCTGAGCGCGCGGCCGCGCTCCGTAGCAGAGAGCAAGGACGACGTCGACGGACGGTCCATCTACGTCGGCAACGTGCGGTCACGCCCGTACGCGGCGCGGGACGAGCTGATCCGCGCGACAGGTCGACTACGCGTGCACACCCGAGGAGCTGCAGACGCACTTCAAGGACTGCGGCACGATCAACCGGGTGACGATTCTGTGCGACAAGTTCACGCAGCAGCCCAAGGGGTGCGGGGCGGCGGGGCGGCGCCTGTTGTGTGCGCTCACTGTCCGCCCGCGCAACAGCTTTGCCTACATCGAGTTTGCGAGCGCCGACTCGGTCGCCAACGCGGTCGAGCTCGACGGCACGACGGTCCACAACCGCGCGATCAAGGTCTCAGCCAAGCGGACCAATCTCCCCGGCATGAGCGCAACCAACCGCGTGCCGCGCGGCTACCGCGCCCGTGCGGCCGCGATGGCCGCGGCGATGTACTACCCGCCGGTCTACCGCGGCCGCGGCGCGCCGCGGTTCCGGTGCGGCGCCGCACGCCGTGCGCATGACCTTTGGGCAGTTTGGCTGACTTTGTCTTGTGCGCAGGTCGCGGCGCGCGGCATTCTACCACCCGTACTACTGAGCGACGCGCGGTGAGCGAGCAGTGTGCCTGGGGGCGCAGCAAGAGAACAAAAACAAGAGCGCAGAGCGCTGCTACTGCGGCAGGTCGCCCGCGGCGGAGATGTACACCGCCGCCACGGGGAGGTTGTAGGCGAAGTAACCCGCGGCCGCGAGGAGGCACGAACAGATGAGGTAGACCGAGGCGAGCTGCATGCTGCCGACCTGGCCGCGCGAGCGGGCATAGCGTCGGGGCACGGCACATCGCACAGGCTTGCGAACAGGCGCACCTTGAGCAGCACGACGACAACGATCAGGTTGAGCGGCACGCGCACGAGGTTGAGCACGGCCGAGCGTGAGTCCTCGGGGATGTATTTCTGCGCGCGGCCCGATTGAGCGCCCAGCCAGCAAGTGTGCGCGCGCACACACCGAGCGCAGCGTGCCAATGAGCGGGAAGTGCATCCCGCAGCACACTTCGAAGAGCACAAACGAGCCAAAGACGAGGAGCGGGTCGGTCGTGATCACGGGCACGACCAGCGCCGCCGCGGCCAGGAAGTACACCCAGCGTGCGATGCTCTGGGCGACGCCGCTGTCGTGGGCGGCCAGCGAGGGGGGCGGCAAAGGGCGCGCACCTCAGCCGTCACGCGTCGCCCCACCATCCCGCCAAAGAGCAGCGACCCGATCATGACCGAGACCATGAACGCCGCAAAGATGTACCCGAACGGCAGCGCCAGGGCCTCGGCCTCGCCTGCGATGCGCGCGTAAGCACACGCGCCCTGCACGCCGCGCCGTCGTCGCGCACTCATGCCGCGCTGCAGCGTCGGCGTCCAAACAAAGACGAAGCAGTACATGGCGCTCTCGAAGAGCGACTGGATCGCCCCGAGCGAGAGGATCTTGAAGTCTGCGCGGCACGGTCTGCGTTAGTCCACATGCGGCCCGGCACGCCGCAGCACGGCCGCACCCTGGCGGCACGCCGCCACGCCCGTGTACAGCGACGCAAGCCACTGGCTGCTCTGCACGCGGCGAACTTTTTTTTCAACTCAACGCTGCAAGAGCGAGCGCACACGCGCGCACCTTCTCTTGTCCAAAGTTCTCGGACCACGTCAACGTGACCATGACCGCGCCGGCGACGAAGAACAGCAGCGCCAGCCCGAACGGCGCAACCAACCCTGCACGGCACGCGGTTGGGCGGCTGCGATGTCGCGCGGCTCGAGGCCCGGCGCACCGAACGCGTCCACGACGACGTTGGCCGCCACGCCCGACAGGATTGCGACGAGCCCGTTGCCCCACGTCGCCCACGAGAACGTCTGCGAGACGAGGTCGGCCGGGAAGCCTGCGGGCGGCGCCGTCGGTCAGGATGGCGCACGCTGGGTGCGTGTCGGGTGCGCTTGCCCAGGCGATTGTGCTCGCAGACCATCCACGACTCGAAGACTGAGAAGAGCAGCGACGTCGCCACGCCCGCCACGACGCGCCCAAACAGGAGCACGGCGAAGACGGGCGAAAGCTTTGTCACGCACGAGACGCCGTACAGCACCGCGTACAGCACCGCGAGGCGTTTCCTGCCCCTGGTGGCGCGCACGTGCGGTCACGCCGCGGCCCCCCCGTGCGCACGCGGGCCGCGCGCACATCGTGTCGGCCACGGCGCCGATTACCGTGCCGAAGATGGCGCTCGAGAGGAACCCGACGACGAAGAGCAGCGCGATCGCGTCCGTGTCGTAGCCGTAGCTCTGGTACAGTGCGTAGACGTACGGGCCCTGCAGCCAGTCGCCGGCTGCGCGACGCGCCCTCAGCGCTCACATCGGGCGCAGCCGCGAGCGCGCGCGCACCGTTCATAACCAGGAACACGGTCAGGTACCGCGACTGGAACGCGGAGAAGCCCGCGCTGGCGGCACCGGGCGCCGCGGCCGCGCCGCGATCGATGAGCGCCCAGCTGAGCACGGCGCAGACGGCAGACAGGACCTGGAGGCGATGCGTCAAGGGGGGCGCAGCCCGTGGAGCACATCGCACCGCGAAGGCCGTCACGAAGGTCATGGCGGCGGCGCGGCAACAATCCGGGCCAATCACCGCGCCGTTGCCAGGCGCATGACACTTCCGCTTCTGGTCGCCTCTTACAAAAGTGCCTTCGTAAACCTAAACTGAACTCCTTGTGTCACTGTGGAGCCGAGTCGTCCTTGGTGGCACCTTTCTTCGGGCCCGAGGCAGCCTCAGGGGTTTCCCCCCGCATCACGAGCAGTGCTCGTGGTTCTTGAGATAGACGTTCCGTGCGCCGTTGATGTCGCGTCCCACTGCAGTGCCGCACGACTTGCCGCCGAGGGCACCAGCCGCACGTTTTGCTGGTGTACGACTCGTCGACGATCACGACCTTCACCCAGTGCCTTGTCGAGTAGCCGGCGCTTGAACGCGTAGTGCCGCCAGGTGAGCATCTGGCGGACGACCTTCTTGTTGATCACGCGCTTCTTGGTGCCCTTCTTCTTGATCATCTGCTGCGTCTCGAAA
>CALSCO010000439.1:0-15640 GCA_943704415.1 Parvularia atlantis | reverse complement strand
CAGACAACGCCATTATCGAGGAGCACCTGGGCAAGTTCGGCATCGTCTGCATTGAGGACATCATCCACGAGATCTACACCGTGGGCCCGCACTTCAAGCAGGTGACCAACTTCCTTTGGCCGTTCAAGCTGAGCAGCCCCAACGGCGGCTACGTCAAGAAGGTGCGACGACTGACGTGCGGTGGGCTGCGCGGGCGCTGACGCACGTACGCGGGCGCGCGCCGCAGACGACGCACTTCATCGAGGGCGGCGACTTTGGCAACCGGGAGGACAAGATGAACGAGTTCATCCGCCGGATGAACTGAGCCCATCGCCTGCGCCCCACGCACAGTTGCCTACCCCTCCTGCTGACCGTTGTCTGTTGTGCCCAGACAGGTCGGAAGGTGTCGCACCGTGCGGGCTGGTGGGTAGGCTGGGGAGAGCGGGCAGGGGGCGGGCTGGGAGGCAGCGGTCAATTTGCGACAGGCGGTGCCACCGAGTTGGCCCGCCTTACACACGACCGCAAGAGCAAGGGCAGGCGCCAGTACCGGGGTGTGCTGCGCTGCTTTTCAGCGGCGCGGCCTCCGCGAAAGCCTGCGCCGGCACGAGCGCTTGAGTGTGCCCGGCTGATCCCTTGGGTCGGTGCACAATTTCATCCGTGCCACAGCTTTTTCCCTGCACATGCGATACAAAACGTTCGTGCGGCCTCGCCGTCAGTCGAGCGGCACGGAGATGCGCTCGCGCCGCGGCACGGCCTGCGCGGCCGGCACGCGGGGGCAGCAGTTCGGGTTGCCCGGGTCGTGGTAGTGGTCCAGGTGTGCGGCAGCCTCCAGCTGCGCGGTCTCTCAGCACGAGCGGTGTGAACACGAGGGCGCACCTTGGCCTGTGTGTCGCCGTCCTCGTCCGCGTGCGACGACGGCTCGAACGGCAGCAGTGTCCCAAACAGGAAGTGCTGCATCACCGGCAGCTTGCCGAGCACTGCCGTGCGCCAGACCCACGCTGAGAGCTGTGCTCAGCAGCCGAGAGATATGCGCACCCTCGGCGCTGTACATCTTGAGCATGCCCTCGTTGACCTTGCTCCACGTCTTCACGCCGCTGATGTCATTGAGCATGGGCGAGTGCCACTGCCAGCCCGGCTGTGAGCGCCCGCACGCACAGGCGGCACACACGCACCTGCAGCGACTCGGTCTTGACCGAGTTGACGAAGCGGATGCAGTCAAAGTACATGTATTCGGCCGCAAAGTCCTCCACCACCTCCTTGTTGTGGATGCTCTTGGGCTTGAGGATCGGGTGTCCGATCAGTTGCGCACTGCATGCAGGTGTCAGCGTGAACGCGCGCGCGCGCACGGAAGCGGGCACGCACGAGCCAAACAGGAACGGCAGGAAGTGGTAGTCGTCCAGGCCCCAGATGCCGTGCGACCCGGCAGGCTCGAGCCAGTACGTGAGCTGCAGCTTGCGCATGAGCTGGAGGTACCTTTCCGCGCGCGCGTGCGTCAGCCGGCGGCGGGCGAACAGGCCGTTGGTGCACCTCGCAAAGACGCGCAGCACAAGCGCCGGGTGATCGTCCGGCCCGATCGCGCCGAGCGCCTGGAGGCAGCACAGGAACGCGGCAAAGTGCGCCTGCGGCCGCACCATCGAGTTAGCCCGCGTGCGCAACGACCGACCGCGCGCGCCACCTCGTGCCCCGTGCCGTAGTCGATGCGCTCCATGTGGCCGAAGCTGTTTGCGAGGTACGACGCGACCTCGTCGATGAGCGGCTCCGGCACAAGCCCCGCGAGTCTTCCGGGAAACATCTGCATGGTGCCGCCGTCAGCTGCGCCCTCCGCGTCCACGCCACACGCGCGCGCGCGAGCGCGCACGTCGATCGCCGCCTGCAGCCACTCGCGGAACGCCGGGTTGCCGAAGCGCGTGCGCACGGGGTGCGGCGGGTGCGCCTCGACCAGTTGCCGCGCGGCATCGAGCAGCGCGAGGACGCGCTGTGCACGCGCGTCACGACCACGGCGTCGAGCCGGCCCGCCCGCGCCTCGCGCCCCGCACCTCGACGGCCGCCGTCACCGCCACGTCGGCGCGCGTCTTGCGCCCCTCGACGCTGCGGCTCAGCGCCGCGACGAACGCGAGCAGCCGCGCGCGCACGTCCGACGCGAGAAAGTCGTCCTGAGGCCGCGCGCGCGCGATCGGTGTCAGGCGCGCAAGGAGCCCGTGCAGCAGCTGCAGCAAGGCGCGGACCATGTCGCGCGGCGAGAAGATGCGCCGGGATGCGGGTGGCATGGCTGCGTACGTCACACTGTGCATCTGTCACGTGCTTGCTTTGTCGTGTTCCCGCAGCAGCTGCGTCCAACTCAGAAGGCAGCAGTGCCAGTGGCACGTGCACGAGCATTGAGTTGCAAGCTGTCTGTCCGTACAAAGGCGTCCAGCAGCTGCGTCCAGCTCAAAAGGCAGCAGTGCCAGTGGCACGTGCACGAGCATTGAGTTGCAAGCTGTCTGTCCGTACAAAGGCGTCCAGCAGCTGCGTCCAGCTCAAAAGGCAGCAGTGCCAGTGGCACGTGCACGAGCATTGAGTTGCAAGCTGTCTGTCCGTACAAAGGCGTCCAGCAGCTGCGTCCAGCTCAAAAGGCAGCAGTGCCAGTGGCACGTGCACGAGCATTGAGTTGCAAGCTGTCTGTCCGTACAAAGGCGTCCAGCAGCTGCGTCCAGCTCAAAAGGCAGCAGTGCCAGTGGCACGTGCACGAGCATTGAGTTGCAAGCTGTCTGTCCGTACAAAGGCGTCCAGCAGCTGCGTCCAACTCAGAAGGCAGCAGTGCCTGACACGTGCACGAGCATTCAGCAGATCGACACGCATGTCGCTCCGCTTCGAGCTCGGCCGCTCCGCCGTCTGCGCCGCGTTCAGCCCCGTCCTGCCGTCGCCGGCCGCGTCGCGATCGGCCCCGGCCGCCGCGGACACGTTCGTCGCCGTGGGCGCGCGCGACGGCGTCGTGCAGCTGCTCCGCGCGACGTCGACGGCGGCCGGCGCCGTGCAGCGCTGCGCCATCGCCGCGACCGTGCCGTGCCCAGGCGGCGCGCGCCCGACGGCGATCGCGTGGGCGCCGCTCGTGGCGCGTGAGGCGGCGGGCGGGCTGCGGCTGCACCTCGTCGCGGCGCTGGCGGGCAGCTTCGACATCGTGCTGTGGACGGTCGCGCTCGGCGGCGACAAGGACGACGACGGCCACGACAAGGACGGCGCCGACGTCGCCGTGCGCGACCCACCCGACGTCTGCGCCGGCCACCGCGACTACGTCAACGCCGTCGCCGTGTCGCCGGCCGAGCACCGCACGGCCGACGGCGCCGAGCTGACGATGCTGGTGGCGTCGTGCAGCGGTGCGCGCGCGCGCACGTCGGCGCCGGTCGAGGGCTGATCGCGAGCGCGCGGCGCACAGACGACGCCACGTGCCGCGTCTGGTACGCCGCGCGGCCCGCTGACGTGCCCATCCGCCTCGCCCTCGGTGCGCCCGGCCGCGACGTGCGCTGGCACCCGACGCACGCAAGCAAGCTGCTCGTGGCCGAGGCCGACGGCGTGCTGCGGCTGTTTGACGTGCACAGCCGCGCGGTGCTGCTCACGCTGCACGTCGGCGTGCCGGCCGCGCCGTTGCGCACGGCCGACGTGTGCGCGCTCGACCCGGATCGCTACGGTGCCATCACGCGCGGCCGCTGGTTCACTTGGAACCTGCGCGCGGCAACGGTGGACGACGGCGGGCCGATCGCGCCGCACGAGACGGGCGACGCGCCGCACAACGACGGCGTGCTCTTCCGGTGCGTGCCGTGTGTGCGCGTGCGCGCTCGCTCGCCGTCGTCTCAGCGGCGCGCAATGCAGCTGGGCGCGGCACGACGCCGGCGCGTTCGCCACGGCCGGCGCGAGCGGCATGCTGCGCTTCCACGACCGGCACGCACCGCAGGTGCCGCGCTCGCACAACCTGCAGCTGCCCATCAGCGACCTCGCCTGGCACCCGACCCAGCCGCTGCTGCTGGTCGTGTGCGACACCTACGTCTACCTCTGCGCGGCCGGGCCGTTTGCGGGGTGAGACTGTGCGCGCGCAAACAAAGACAAGACGAGTTGGGGCTTTTTGGTGTGTGCGTGTGTGTGTGTGTGTGTGTGTGTGTGTGTGTGTGTGTGTGTGTGTGTGTGTGTGTGTGTGTGTGTGTGTGTGTGTGTGTGCGTGTGTCAGATGGCCAGGTTGGGCATGTCGGCCTGCAGCGCGGGCGTGTTCATGCGCGGGTCGAACGCGCGCAGGGGCGACGCCGACGGGTCCGGCAGGATGAGCGACTGGCCGCGCTTGATGAGGCTCTTGAGTACGGGCGAGGCCGAGCTGCGTGCCGCGCGTCACACGTGCGCCGCGCAGCCCAGACGCGCACGCAAGCGCACTTGATCGGCAGCACAAGGCGTGACGGGTACGCCTGCGTGTGGTAGACCGAGTTGTCGGCGACGCGGTGCCGCTGCGACGCCGACGGCGGCTCGCCCGTGTTCATGTTGACGTCAAAGTGCGGGTAGTTGGACGAGGAGATGTCGAGGCGGAGCGTGTGGCCGCGCCGGAACATGTTGGACGTTGGGTACATCTCGATCGTGACCTGCACAGCCGGCGGCGTCACGGGCGCGCCGCCGTCGCGTGTGCGTGCGAGCGAGCGACCGCACCTTGTACATCTTGCCCGGCTCCATCAGCTCGGCCTTCGTCACGGAGTTGCGGAAGCGGCAGCGCTGAATCCCGTGCGTCACGTTGAGTGCAAAGCCGCTCGGGTAGTCCTCGCTCGGCGGGTACTCGTCAATCAGCATCGCCGTAAAGTCGGTGTCGACGCACGACGACGACACGTACAGCACGACCTGCCCGACGTCAGGCAGCGTGCCGCAAGCGCGCGCATGTGCGACCGCGCGCCTTTGGGTGGCCCGTCACGTCCAGGTCCTCCTTCAGCACGTCCGTCCGGAACACGAGCACGTCCCGGCGCGACGACAGCGGCAGGTACGGCGGCTTGCACAGGAAGTGCTCCGGCCGCTCGCGCTGGTCGTACGCACCCTGCGGCGCCGCATCGGTCATCGGGTTGCGAGGGCGCACGGTGCGCAGCGCACCGACAGCAGCACGTTCTTGTGCGGGAAGACGTTGCCGCCGATCGTCGGCTTTGGATTGAGCGGGTCAAACTGGTACGCCGACACGCTCTCGGCCGTAAGGCCCTCCGGGGGCGTCAGGGGGGTCTCGGGCTCGGCAATCGGTTGCTCGGGCTCGTGGTTGACGGGCGGGAAGTTGGGCGAGGTCACGCTTACGCGGCGCATCGGACCGGCCGGCGCCTGCGTCGCGGTCGCTGAGGCGGGCGGGTGCTCGACGGCGCTGGGCGGCCCTGAGCCCGTCGACGGGTTACCCCCCTTGCGCGACGCGGCGCCAGTCAGCACAGCACGCATGCGTGTGCGAGCGCCGCAGGGGCCGCACGTCGTTGGCGGTCTGGCTCGTGCTCAGCCCGCGCCGCCGCAGGAAGTAGTTGCGCGGCGTGCTCGACTTGGGTGGCCACGTGCTCGCGTACATCCACATGCCGCTGTGCACCGCGCGCACTGCTCAGCCCAGCCGCAGCCGCAGCCGCACAGCAGCAGGCGCGCGCGCGCACCCGTGGTACATGCACCCGGCCGACGTCTTGTGGCCGTCGCCGCCGCCCATTCGGAAGTACGTCACGGGCTGCATCTTGCGCGGCTGCAGTGCGCGGCGTAGTCACGACGTCTGCGCTGCCGCAACTCGCGCACGCGCACCATCGGCTCGTTCTTGACAAAGCGGTCGAACCACGAGCGCGTGAGGGCGTAGTGGTTCGGCGCGAGGTTGCCGTCGATGAGCGACTGCGCCACGCGCGCCGTCAGCACCCGCAGCACCCGCAGCAAAGCGCGCGCACCTGCACGCCAAAGTCCACCTCGCCCGCGATGTGGCCCTCCGAGCCGACGTGGTGCCACGGCCCCATGATCAGCACCATCGGGCCCTTCTTCGTCCTTGAAAGGTTCACGAAAAACTGGCGCGGGGCGCGTGCCTCAGCGCACGTTCGCGTGGCAGCCACGCTGCACCTCGATCGTCGAGCGCGCGTAGATGTCGTACCAGCCCGAGAGGAACACGCACGGGACGTCTGCAAACTTGTCCAGGTGCGCCTGGTCGTGCGCGTGTGCCGCTCAGCGGGAGCGCAGGCTCACGAAGTACGCTGCGCACGCACGTCCGTATTGAACCCGACCTGCTGCCAAAACTCGTCGTAGGTCTCGTGCTCGACCTGGTCAAAAATGAAGCGCTCGTAGGACGGCACGATCGACAGCGGCGAATCGCCGCGCTTGAACGGGTAGCGCGCCATCCACGCGGCCAGGTCGATCTCCTCAAAGGCCTGCGCCACGCGCTTAGCGGGTCCGCGCAAACACGCAGGCGGCCTCGCGGCGCACGCCTTCTTCAGTGTCGCGTTCTTGCGCGGCGCGTTCTTGAACGCCCAGACCCACTGCCGCGCCTCGAACGCGCCGCCGTTGCGCACGCCCGACGTAAACGCGTTGTAGAAGCCGCCCTTGTTGCAGAAGATGGCCTTGAGGTGCGGCGGGCGCGCCACGGCCATCGACATCTGGGCGCACGTGTGGACGGCAACGGCGACGCGGCCACCGCGCGGGCGCACCTGCACGTGCGCGAGGTACGACGGCCCGTCGGTGCACACGTTGCCGTTGCACCAGGGCTGCCGCGCGAGCCACTCGACCGTGTCGTAGCCGTCCTCGGCCTCGCCCGTGTACTTGTAGAACTCGCCTGCTGCACGTTGAGCACCGCCGCGTCGCGCCTCGCGCCCCGCACACACCCTCCGATCGGAAGCGCCCGCGCACGTCCTGCACGAAGAAGCAGTAGCCGTGCTGCACCCAGTACAGCCCGGGCGAGCGTTGGTCGGGGTTCTGGACCTGCGCGCATCGCGTCTTGTTGACGTCGCGATCACGAGGGCGCACGCACCCCTTTGTTGTACGGCGTGCGCGTGAGCACGACGGGGTACTGCGCGCCCGGCACGATGCGTCCGTCGCGCGTCGGGATGTAGAGATCACCTGCGCGCCGTGTCGCACAGCGGATCAGGTGTCGCGTGCGCGGGTGGTCGCGCGGGTGGTCGACGCCCGGGGGGGGATGCGGCGGCGCACCGGCCAGGCGCACGCCGTCGCGCATCGAGATGAAGAGGTCCTCGACGATCTCGAACGACCACTCGTCGCGCGCGACCTGGTCCGTGTCGAGCGCGTCGAGCAGCGCCATCGCAGATCGGCTGATATCGGGCGCTGCTGCTGCTGATTGGCCCGCTGCTCGGCTTACGTCGCAAAGCAGCAGACGCACCGTGACCGCGCACAGTCACGACCGCAGTTGAGTTAGCCGGTCACCGGCGCAGAGAGCGCACCGCTGACGGTGCATCGCAGCATGCCCGTTCTGCCTGGAGGCGCTGGGTGTGGACGTGGGCCGGACGCTGTGCCTGCACCCGATCTGCGGCGCGTGCGTTCGCAAGACGAGCGGCGCGAGGGCGCAAGTGCCTGTGCCTCCTCGGCCTGACGGACAAGGCCTCGGCGTGGACCGTGACGCTCGAGGCCTCGGCGTGAACCAGTGGGGTGCCAGTGTGGGCCTGCTGAGCTGTTGTGCCAGTGTGGGCCTGCTGAGCTGTTGTGCCAGTGGCGGCACAGCCGTTTTCTCCGCTCGACGGCATCATTGCTTCAGCGAGCAACGACGGCCACGAGGTGCGCATGTTCCGAGCCTGTGTCTCTGTCTCTGTCTGCAGTTTTGCGGCGCGCGCACGCGCGAAAAGACGCTTGAAGCAGATGCCGATGCTCACGACCGAGTTCAAACACAAACATAGGCCTATGGCGGACGATCAGGGTGGCGCGCAGGCCTTCGGCGAGCTCGTCGGGATGCTGCTGCGCATGTTTTGGCCGCTGCTGCTCGTGCGCGCGCTGCCGTGGCTGCTGTCGCGGCGAGCAATCCAGCAGCAGCAGCAGCAGCAGCAGCAGCAGACGGGCGACGAGCATCTGCAGCCGCCGCTCTCGTCCGTCGATCGCGTGATGCGCGGCACGCTGACGGTGCGCGCGCGGCCTGGTGCCATCGGCGTGCCCGCCTGACTCGTGCGCCGCGCAGATCGCCCTGCTCGCCTACGCGCTCTGGCTGCTCGCACAGGCGGCGTTGGGCGTGCCGAGCACCGTGTACGACCGGCTGGGCGTCGCGCCGGGCGCAAACACGTTCGAGCTGCGTCGCGCGGCCAAGGCGCCGAGCGCGTCGCCCGCCGACGTCGCGCTTGTGGGGCGGATCGCCGGCGACGCGCTCACGCGGCAGCAGTACAACCGGCTGGGCGACACGGTGCGCGTGATGCCTAATCGCCCCCGCGTGCACGTGCAGGCTGAAGCCGCGCCAGATGCTCGCCTGCGCCGTGTGCGTCACGCCGATCGAGTACCACGCCTTTGCCGCCGTCGAGCTGCTTGTGGCGCTCGTGCCGTTCTGTGCCGTGGTCTACGCGGCTACGTCGCGCTGGGACACGACATACCTGCGCTGGTGGCTGCTCGGCGCGGGCGCGCTGTGGGCCGCGGCCGAGCACCTGGGCGCGCTCGAGGCGGTGCTGGCGGCGGTGCCGGGCGGGGGCGGGTGGGCGCTGGCGCAGGCCAACCACGTCGCGCGGCGCATCGTCTTTGCGGGCCTCGCCGCGACGCCGGTCTTCGCCGCCAACTACGCCGTCTCACCGAGCACAGACGCGCTGCTCGTGGGCATGCTCGCGCGGTCCGGCGAAACGCACGGCGTGCTCGACCGTCTGCTTCAGCTCCGGCGCGAGTAAGTTGCTCTTGTTCACTGCGAGTGCACGAAAGCCGATCACGCCTAGAGCTCGATGCGCGTCTTGCTCGGGTGCTGAGCAGGCGCAAACAGCACAGAGCCGCTCTGAGCCGGGTGAACACAAAAACGCCCATCAATGGGACAAGGCGACGTCACACCCGTCCAGCGCGACTTCAACAACCCGCGCGCGCCCGTGCACATCCTCCCGGGCCACGCGGGCGTCGACAGCAACGACGAGTTTGGCCCGGACGTGCCGTCGTGGGTGCAGTACCGCGACGAGACCTACCGTGTGCACCCGTGCCAGCCCGCGCTCGCACGTCTCATGCGCGGCGCGCGCGCGCGCTGAAGGCATGGGCTGGGGCGTGTTCACCGTGTTCAACGAGACACACCTGCAGTACGAGCAGCGCGACGCGACCAACGGCCAGACGTACCACAGCATCACGATCGTGCAGGAGAGCCACGGCCCGTTCCCGCGCCGCGCGTGAGCCCCGCGCCTGTGTGTCTCTGGGCTCTTTGCTGGAATGCAATCATGATGCTCCGACACAAAGAAGTTTCCTTTCTCAACGCGCGTTCATGGAAAATTCGTCCACATAAATGTCACGTTGGCGCGATACGTGACAAGGCGAGCACTGGCGGACGAAGTCGAGCATAAGACGGGCGCGCCGAAGTACACGGCCGAGCTTCACGGTGGTGCTCGCGCAGAACGCCACTGTGACCGGGCCTGGATGGCCGGCAAACTACAACGCTGGATCGCGGCGACAAGCGCATTTCGGTGCGGCATTGACGCGTCCGTTCTTCTTTTAGGCGGTGCACATGGCCTTGTGCAGCTGGCCCAACTGCTCGGACGTGCAGGCTGAGATGGGAGGCCAAGTCGAGCGGTGGTGCTGCTGCTGGACCGCGAGCTGGCTAAGCCGGCGACCGAAGACGCGCGCATTCGGGCGTCAACCGCCAAGGCGTGCAGGGTGTCGATGCTGGCCGAGGCGGTCTTCTGCAGCCGACAGTTCTGTCAAAAAAAAAATAATGTTGTGCCTCTTCCAGTTGTCAGTATCAGTCTAGTTGTTCATCGCCCTGCCAGGTGCAAATGGGCGTGATCACCGACGCGTACACGCGCCTAGGCAACTACATCAACCCGACAGGAGACCCGTTCACACGTGCAGCGAAGGCCGTGCTCGCGCACCGGACCTGACCATGACGCCATGTTCAACGCTACGGGCGATCCTCATCGAGCCGTCCGTCGACTGCCGTGTCGTCAGCCGCACAGCGAAGACGGTGCGCCGGCAAACCAGCGAGCTGCCGCAGCGATGACTGATGTCACCGGAAAAAAAAAAAAAAGTTCAATCCGCGGCGCGGCGCTCGCCCCCCTGCGCATCATGGACAAAGTCCTCAGGCAGGCAAAATAGCACGACATTGCGGCCATAAAAGTCCAGCTGGGCGCTGCGGATGCGCGGGTGCTTGCTCGCAAGGTACTGCACAAACTGCGCGTACGACTCGACGGGCTGGTCGGCCGCGCCGGGCATGCGCCGTTCGGGCCGCGAGCGCGCAAACACGCAGCACGGCAGCACCGCGAACGGCTTGCGCTGCGCCAGCGCCCAGTCGACGAGCGGCTCGGTTGCCTGGTCCGGGTGCATCCCGACAGCGACGGCGCAGCCGCGCAGCAGCTCGCCCCATGTCGCGTGCGCGAGCGCGTCCTCGAACGTGAGCGCGGCCTGCGGGCTGAGCGCGCGTGCGCCGAGCTCGCGGGCCATGGCCGGGTCGAGCACGCGCGGCTTGGGGTCGACGAGGGTGGCGCGGATGCCGTGGCGAACCTCGAGGGCGAAGGAAATCTCGCCGCGCCCGCCGGCCACGTCGAGCACGCCCGTGCCGCGCGCGAGCACATCGCGGCCGTACGTCGCCAGCAGCCACCGCACAAACACGGCGATGCGCGCCGCGCGCGACTCGCCCACGCGCCGCCGCAGCAACGCCGCCTCAGTCGCGTCCACGTGGCCGTCGCTCATAAACCGAGCGGTTAATGACACGATGGACGCGAAGACGCTCGAGGGGCACGCGGGCCTCAGCGACGAGGCGACGCGCGTCGAGGTCGTGATCGCGGTCGACCACGACGACGACGGCACGTCGGACGAGGACGAGGATGGGGCATCAGCATCGGGGGCGGACAACGTGCTCGACATGGACGCGGAGCAGCAAGAGGAGGAGCATGAGCAGGAGCCGGACGGCGCGGACGAGTACGAGGCGAGGCGCCTGCGCCGCATCGAGGAGAACAACCGCCTGCTGGCCGACCTTGGCCTGGCCCGCGCCGTGCAAGAGACGCGCAAACAGGAGCCGCGGGTGAAGCGCGTCGTCAGCGCGGAGACGCCCGTGCCGGTGCGGCCGACGTGCGTTGTCCCGGAGGCACTGCGCACTGCTGCGCCTGACGCGCGCCTGCCGCCACAGACGGTCGAGCGAGCGGCTGGCCGTGCGCGTCAGCGTTGACACCCTGCGCCAGCCGAGCAGCCAGTCGCCGCGCCGGCTGGGCAGCGAGTCGCCGCGGCGACGTGCGTTTGGCCGCGCACCTTCCCGCTTCCCGCCGCTCACTGCTGTGCCCCAGGTGCCCAGATGAACCCCCCTGGCACGTGGGACGCGGCCACCGCCAAGGCAACGCCCATACGCGCGCTGGCCTCCATGTCCGGCCACAAGCACTTTGTCTACTCGCTCAGGTGCGCCGTGCAGCACACCGCTCTCTGCTCTGACGCCCGCGCGTGCAGCTTCTCGACCGACGGCGCGTGGCTCGTGACCGCGGGTGGCGCGGGCGGCGCGGGCCTCGTGACGCTGTACCGCGTCCCCCCAAACGACATGAGCGTCGCACCGCTGGCGGTGTTTGCTGGAGTGCACACGCACTGGGTCTCAGACGTGCAGTTTGTGGGCGACTCAGCGGAACGGCTGCTGACGGCGTCGGACGACGGCTCGCTCGTGCTCGCGCAGCTGGCAGTGCTCGTTGGCGAGAACGGCGCCGTCTCGGCCACGGCGCTCGTTCACGACCGGCTCAGCACCCAGATCCACAGCAGCGGCATCTTCTCCATGCACGAGACGGCCGAGCACGTGCTGACGGCGTCGCGGGACACGACCGTCGCGCTCTCGCACATCACCGACTACGCGCTGCGGCCCGGACGCACGTTTACCGAGGCCGGCATGGTGTGCGCGCAGCCCTCACGTAGTCAGCAAGCACTCATGCACCCGCGCGCCTGTGCAGGCCACGGTCAAGTGCGTGCGCTGGCGCAACTCAGGCACAACGGGCGCCCCGCCGGCGAGCGTCTTTGCCTGTGCCGGCGACGACACGGTCGTGCGCATCTTTGACGCGCGCCGCGCCAGCACCACGCCGGTTGCAAGCATGCTGGGCGCACACACTGCCGCGGTCAGCTCGGTTGCGTTCTCGCCGGGCAACTGGAACCACCTGCTCACGGCCGACCTGCGCGCGGCCATGGTCCTGTGGGACCTGCGCGGGGCCAGCCGCGGGCCGGCCGCCGTGCTCGAGGGGCCGAGCAAGCCGCCAATCATGCACCCGATCTTTGACGCGACCGGCGCGCACATCCTCACGGGCGTGAACGGGGCGCGGCGCATCGTCGAGTACGACGTTGCGACGGCCGCAAGCGGGCCGCGGCGGCGCGTGCTCGACATCGGCGCGCAGCCGCATGCGATCGCGGTCGTGCCGCATCGGCATCGGTCGAGGCAGATCTGCGTGGCGAGCGGCAAGAACCTGCTGCAGCTGTTTTCGACGGAATAGCAGCCGAAGTATGCACAGGAAACACACGGGGCGGCATCAAAACTTATCAGTGCTGGGTCCACTGCACAGTCTTAAGGTCGATGCCCTCCTGGAACATCTCCCACAGCGGCGAGATCTCGCGCAGGCGCTCGACGTGCTTGACGCAGCGCTCGATGCAAAAGTCGATTTCCTCCTCGGTCGTGAAGCGGCCTGTGCGACCGCGTAGGCGTGAGCACACCAGTCGCCCCGCGCGTGCGAGGCACACCGATGCCGAAGCGGATGGACGAGTGCGCCAGGTCCTCCTCCGTGCCAAGCGCACGCAGTACGTACGACGGCTCGAGCGACGACGACGTGCACGCTGAGCCTGACGACAGGGCCATATCCTTGAGCGCCATCAGCAGCGACTCGCCCTCGACGAACGCGAACGACAGGTTGACACAGCCCGGGTAGCCGTTCTCGGCGTCACCGTTGCGCGTGACGTGCGGCAGCCGCGACGTGATGCCGCTGACGAGGCGGTCGGCGAGCCGCTTTACCTTGGCGTGGTCGTGCGCCATCTGCCATACACATCAGCAGCAGCGGCAGCGGCCGGCAGGCGCACCTCCTCGCGCGCGACCTCGCATGCCGCGCCCAAGCCCACGACGAGCGGCGTCGGCACCGTGCCCGAGCGGATGCCGCGCTCCTGGCCCCCGCCCGAGATCAGCGCGTCGACGCGCACGCGTGGCCTGCGGCGGATGTAAATGGCGCCGACGCCTGCGTGCGCGACCGTGAGCGGCAGTGCCCCCGCGCACACCGAGCCGCGACAACGCACCCTTCGGTCCGTACACCTTGTGGCCGCTGATCGACATGAGGTCGATGTGCATCGCGTCGACGTCGATCGGGATCTTGCCCACGGCCTGGGCCGCGTCCGTGTGGAAGAAGACGCCACGCTCGCGGCAGATCTTGCCTGCGTGCGCACCCGCGGTGTGAGCGCGCGTGCGGGAGAGCGGGCGGGCAGGCGGCGCCGCACCAATGTCGGTGAGCGGCTGCACCACGCCGATCTCGTTGTTGACGGCCATGACCGAGACGAGCGCCGTCTCGGGCTTGATCGCGGCCTTCAGCACCTGGCGGGCGTGCGCGCGCATGAGCGGCACGCACGTGTGGCGTGGGGGGCGACGGCCGCACCTCGAGGTCGAGCAGGCCGGTGCTCTTGACGGGCAGGTACGTGACGTCGAAGCCCTCCTGCTCGAGCGCACGGCACGAGTCGAGCACGCACTTGTGCTCCTGCGCAGCGCCGCGGTCGGCGTGAGCGCCCGGCGTCGGCCGCTGCACGAGGCGGCAGCACCGTCTGCGTCGTGATCACGTGGTTCTTCTTCTTCTTGTAGAAGCGCGCAACGCCCTTGACGGCGATGTTGTTGGACTCGGTCGCGCCGCTGGTGAAGAGGATCTCCTTGGGGTCGGCGTTGACAAGCCGCGCGACTTGCTGCCGATGCGTGTGTTGTTCAGTCGCGCGCGCCGCATCGGCAACCGCCGCACCTCGCGCGCCGTCTCCATGCCCTTCTCACTCTCCCATCCGTACGCGTGCGTGCGCGAGTGCGGATTGCCAAACATGTTGGTCATGTACGGCAGCATTGCGTCGAGCACGCGCGGGTCCTGTGTGCCTCACGTCAGCGAGAGCGCCATTGACGCGCGCTTGACGTGCAACGCGCACCATCGGCGTCGTCGCCTGCACGTCGAGGTACAGCGGCCGCGCCAGGCCCTCGGCGCGCACCTCCTGCACGGGCTCGAAGCCGGGGAGGTGCGGCTGCACGCCGACGTCAGTGCCTCGGCGCCACTCGGCGAACGGCGTCACTTTCGCGCGCACCGACGTCGCGTCGGACGCGGCCGTGGTCGGCGCGGGCGCGTGCACGTGCGCAGCACCGGCGTGCGTCGGTGACGCGACAGCGGCGGCCGCGGCGGGCGCGCGGAGGGCGGCGCGCGGCACAGTGGCGAAGGCGCGGCGGAGGAGAGGCAGCGTCCACTGCGCGGCCATGACGACGGGGTGGCTGGCTGATGGGCGAATGTGCGAACCATGAGCTGCGAGCAACTCTGACATTTTCCTGCTGAACCCGGGTGTGTGCGCTGTCTGCATCGACCTTGCGCCGCGCCCGCTCGCTCTCGGCCGCGCACCGCGCATCCCACACGCGCGGCGCACTGCGGATGGACGGACGGGCGGCGCGGATGAGTCGGATGGGGGCGGACGGAGCGGATGGCGCACGACTCGGGCCCTACAATTCCTCCGAACTGCACTGCGCCGCTCTCCGCACGTCACGGCACTCACCACGCACACGCACACGCACACAGGGGGCAGGATGCGCGCCAAGTGGCGTAAGAAGCGCATGCGCCGGCTCAAGCGCAAGCGCAGGAAGATGCGCGCGCGCAGCAAGTAAGCGCGTCGCCCCTTCGCGCGGGGCCGTCGGCGAGCGCGTCTCTCTCGCGAGCGCGTCGCCCGGCGTGGCCTCCCTCTGCCCGTTCCATTCCCCCTCTCCGCAGGGCCTGGGCGGGCGAGGGCCAACAAAAGAACCCGTCTTTGTGCTGTGTGTCTTGTGTCCCTGTTGTGCGCCGGCCCCTGCGCGTGTGCGGGCGGCCGCGCCCGTGGCGTGTCGACATCGTGAACTCTGCTGCAGCGGCACACACAGCACACAGAGCGCAGCACACTGGCGCTGATGCAGTGCGAGCGCAACCGAATCGTCGCAAAATGAGAAAGGGCGGCAAGCGACGCGATGACTGGGCCATGCCCGTGCAGCTGCTGTCGCCCGCGCCGGCTGCGCCCGTGCACGGCGCGGCATGCGTCCACGCCGTCGCGGACGAGGCGACGCACACAGGCGACGCACACGGCCGACGCCGCGATCGCCGACGCCATCGCTTTCGTGCGCCCCACCGCGCTCGAGGCGCGCGGTCGAGCTGGTGACGTTGCAGGCGCGTAACGTCACAGCCTTTGACGATGCTCAGCCGCTACCTGGAGAAGAAGAGCGCGCGAGGGGGCAGCCGCGTCCGAGCCAAAACGATAACCGTATATACACAGGTCTCTTTCGACCACAAACGCGATGGCCAATAGCGAGAACCGCGCTCGGGTGCGCCTCCCCCCCGCGCCTGTGGCCCTCCCCTTGCCC
>CALSCO010000436.1:0-23949 GCA_943704415.1 Parvularia atlantis | reverse complement strand
CCCCCGTCCCCCCGCCGCGTGGCCCGCCCGCTGCGCTCGCGCACCTTGGCGTACGCGAAGCGGCTCATCGATGACGTTCTCCGGGTCAGTTGACGAAAGTGCTCAGCGCCTGCAGCTCATGTTTCGCCGCCATGCCGAACTCGCCCGCCACGGACGAGCGCATCATGTATGCCGGCGCCTTCGAAAGGCGCGCTGTTGATGACGCTGCGGCGTAGCACGGCCGCGGTGGCGACGATGGCCGTGGCGGAGGCGGTGGACGCGCCCGCGGCGCCGGCCACGCCCGCCAACGAGGTGCGCGTGCAGGCGGGCCCGCTCGAGGTCGAGCAGGTGCGGTCGCGCGCCCGATGCACACTCCGCGTCGCCAACGTGTGTGTGTACGCGCGCGCAAGGTCGTGTGGCTCATCAGCCGCGACCCGGCCGAGACGCACCCGGAGCTGCAGACGCACAGCGTCTCGCGCAGCTTCCTCGGCCCGAGCAAGCGCGCGTGGCACCAGCTCTCGCGCCACGACAGCATGATGCTCGAGCTGCGCTTCCGCGACGAGCACGCGCGCGACATGCCCCGTGCGCTCGCACTCTGCCCGCGGCCCGCCGGCACTCACGCGCCACGCCACACCACCCCAGTGCCGCCACCGCCCACGTTCGACGACGAGACGTACGACGAGCCGCAGACGAACGACACTATCCCTATCAAGGGAGACCTCTGGCACGTCGACCTCAAGCGCCGCCTCGCCTTCCCGCTGTACTGGTGCGCTGCACCGTGCCGCGTGCTGCGGTGCGCGGTGGTGGTGTGCGCACGCGCGTGTGATGACGTCGTCGCCAGCGGCTCGTGGTTCATCGAGGTCGGGCCGGACGACGTGCATCCGCTGAGCGAGGCGATCGCGACGCAGATCGAGGTGCGGTCCGTAGAAGCAGCGGCAATGCAGCGACGGCTGCTGACGAGCACGTGCCGCCGCCGCCGCAGGAGATCTATATGCAGGAGCCGTGGGTCAACCGGTACCCGAAGGAGCCGCTCAAGGTCGAGCTGAACGACAGTGTGTTCCGCTTGTGCGCGCCGCCTGGCGCAGCCTGACGCTGCGCAGAGCAGCACTTTGTCCTGTTCTTTGCCGACGGCTCCGTGCGCCTGTACGACAACTCGCTCTCGTCCAAGCTGCTCTCGTTCCTGCAGGCGCGCTGCGCAACGGGCGTCCGGCCGGATGCTGACGCGTACACCCGCGCGTCAACAGTCCGAGAAGGCGCTCGGTCAGAAGCTCGCGCGCGGCGGGCGCCCGCCCGAGACGACGCAGGAGAAGCGCGAGGATCAGGAGGTGCGTTGCGGGTGCTGTGCCGCCCGCTGCTGACTGTGTGCGTGCGGCAGGCGCGCCACGAGGTGTCGCACCTCGTGCTGGCCGTGCACGGCATCGGGCAGCGCATGGACGGCGCCGACATCAATAGCGACGTGTGCAGCGCTCGTTACCGCCCGGTGCCTGGCTGATACGTGCGCCCGCAAAGGTTGACGCATTGCAGAGCAAGGTCAACCACTACATGAAGCTGCACGTGCCCGAGGAGTACAAGCGCGGCAGCGTGATGGTGCTGCCGGTGCAGTGGCGCACTAACCTGGACGTGCGTGCACCCGGTGTGCTCGCGCGGGAGCTGATGCGCGCACAGCTCGACATCGACGGCAACCTGAGCAGAGACCGCGAGTACGTCACACTGGACGAGATCACGCTCAAGGACCTCGCGACGCTGCGCAAGATCCTCAACACGAGCGCAGTGGACGTGCTGCTGTTCATGTGCGTGCTGCTGCCGCGTGACCGGCCGGCCGGTCTCAACAACGCCCTTTCGCGCATGCCAGGACGCCGCAGCACCGCGACCGCATCCTGGCAAAGGTCAGCAGCGAGCTCAACCGGATCTACAGCAAGTTTGGCACGCGCCTCGCCTGCGTCCTGTTTGCCGGCGCGGGGCCGTTGACATCGACTGCGCACAGTCGAGCGCAACCCGGACTTTGTCACGCGCAACGGGCGCGTCTCGATCATCGGGCACTCGCTCGGCTCAATCATCACGTTCGACATCCTCTGCAACGTCAACCCGCTCACGTTTGCGTCGCTCGCCGTGCCCGAGGACAGCGACGACAGCGAGCTGGCCGCAGTGCGTCGGCGAAGGAATCGTGCAGTGAGCGTGCTCACGCGCGTCTGCCCCAGCTCAAGCTGCAGATGCGCGACCTCGAGAGCGCGATCCAGCAGCGCAAGCGCCTGCTGGAGTGCGTTGTGCGGCGGGCGGACGCCGTTTCGTGCTCGCTGACACTGCGGGCTCGCAGGCAGCGCGTCGACGACCCGCACAGGGCTGAGCGCAAGGGGCAGGACGCAAGCAAGATGGACGTGATCGTGCGTCCCGTGGGGCGCGTCTGCTATCAGGGCGCTGAGCCGGGCGCCGCAGGAGCCGCTGCGCTTCAAGGTCGACCACTTTTTCGCCCTCGGCTCGCCCATCGGCATCTTCCTGGCCCTGCGCGGTGCGAGAGCAATGCGGGCGCCGGCGTGCGTGCTCACCCGCTCGCGCGCGCAGGCTGCGTCTTTGCAAAGTCGCCCGAGGAGGCGACCAAGAGCGACGACAAGGTCTACCCGGACGTGCGCAAGATGTGCGTGGCCCTGCGTGGCGCGGCCGCTGCGGTGCTGACAGCGCGCCAGGTACAACATCTTCCACCCGCACGACCCGATCGCGTACCGTCTCGAGCCGTTCATCGACCGGTGCGGCGCCGTGCGAGCTGACCGGCGCGGCTCACGTGCGCGGCGCACAGATCGCTCGGCGAGGTGCCGCCCGCCTACATGCCGTACCCGCACGGCGGCAAGCGCACGCACATCGCGATTCAGCAGTCGGTGACGGAGACGGTGCGGGCGCAGCACGTCCTTTGTGGCGGCGCTGACGCGCGCGCGCGCATATGCGGACAGGTGACGAACTTTACGCGGACGACGGCCGATGTCGCCAACAAGGTGCAGAGCACCATCTCCGGCATCAGCTCGTTCTTCTCGGGCGTGGCCACCAAGGTCACGGCGATCACGGCCGCGGCCGAGGCGACGGCTGCGGGGGCAGCGACGGCGGCGGCGACGGCGCACGAGGAGGTGGGCGGCCTGCAGCTCCCGCAGCCGCCGCCGATGATGCGCATGCTGTCGACGAACTCGGCCAGCACGATCATGAACACGCTGGCCGACGGGCGAATGGACTATATGATGCAGGTGCGCCCGCCGGCGGGCCGCCTGTCAACCAGCGACAGACTCACACACGCGCACCAAGCACGGCCTGATCGAGCCCGACCTGCTGATGGTCCCCGCCGGCGTCAGCGCGCACATGATGTACTGGGACACGGACGACATCGCGCTCTTCCTCGTGCTCAGGCTGCTGGATCTGCCGCTCAGCGTTGCGATGTGACAGGACCGGGGAGGAATGGAAGACAACAGCAGGGCAGAGCACAGGGCGGAGGACACAGGCCCGCGGCGCTCACGAGAGCAGGCAGCACATGACGCAGCACATGGCCTCCCACGCGACGTAGGCGCACGCGATGCAACAGCACGCCTCCTCGGCCGACGTGTCGTGGTGGTTGTTCTGCACGCGCACACGTCAGCGACGGGCATCAGCTGCGCGAGCGCGCGTGGGGCAGATCCCGCACCACCACGACCACGTTGGGCTGCTGCTGCTGCTGCACGACCACGTTGCTGTGCATCTGCGCCTGCGGGTACGGCTGCGCGGCGTAGTAGCCCGGCTGCGGCTGGCCGTACGGCTGCGGCGGGTAGCCGCCCAGGTACGGCTGCGGCGGCGGGTACTGCTGCGGTGGCGCGTAGCCGCCCGGGTACTGCTGCGGCGGCGCGTAGCCGGGCTGGCCGTAGGGCTGGGGCGGGGGGTACGCGTAGCCCTGCTGCTGCTGCGGCGGCGAGGGCGGGTAGTACGGCGGCGCGGACATCCTGTTGAGCGGAAGGGGGCGAAGTAAAGTACGTACCCTCAAGATTGAAACAGTTGAGATTCCCTCACTAACATTCGCCACAGCAAGAAGGAGGTCGGCGACGTCCTGCCAAAGCGACGAGCGGCCTTCTCCAGCGCCTGGTGCACCGACGTCACGACGGTCGAGTGCTTGGTCTCGTAGTCGCCGGCGTCGTCATTGGCCCCCCGTTGGCGTCCTTTTTGCGCTTCGGCGGCATCGCCGGAGTTCGTGCGGCAGGTCCGAGTCGTCGTTCATGGCTACAAAGCACTGTCATTGGACGTGGAACCGCGACGTCAACGGTGCGCGCAACATCGGCACGCTCTTCAAGGTGCACATGCCAGTGGCCGGCCTCGAGTTTTTGCGGCAAGCTAGTGAGGGAGTCTCCGAAGTTGAGGGTAGCTGTCCATATCATGATCATACACGTCTCACTCGTCCACTGGCAGCATCCCCATCATGCAAGCGCGTTCCAGAGCGAGACGACGAGCAGCGTGCCAAAGAGCGCCGAGCCCGCGCGCAGCACCGCCGTCGTGAGCGCCGCCTGCCGCGCCACGTCCCAGTGCCCGCAGTGCAGCTGCACAAGCGCCTGCAGCACGTGCTGCCCGTCGAGCGCGTACGCCGGCACCATGTTGAGCACGGCCAGCGCGAGCGACATTGATAGCGTGTACCTGCACGCGACGGGCGGGCCGGTGAGCGCGATGCGCGCCCGCCAGAGAGTCACGCACTGCAGCGCCAGCTCGGCCTGGAGCGGACCAGTCACGGGCAGCAGCCAGTGCCGCGGGCGGTAGTCGGTCAGCAGGGACGTCTGGTACAACGCGCTGCAACGATAATCAGCAAAGCACGCAGCGCACGCGCACGCGCACCGCGGGTCGCCCACAAACAGCGCCACGGGCTCGTCCTGCAGCTTGAGTGCGACGAGCCGCTCGCCAGGCGGCAGGCTTGGTACCAGGCACGCCTCGTCGCTGCAGTCGGCGTCGGCCGTGCACGCGCGGTTGCCGACGATCTGCCGCACGGGCAAGCAGAACCGCGCGGCCTCGGTTGACATGTCAGTGCTGCGGAAGCACACAGACGACGCGAGCACGGCGCCGTCGTCCCCGTCCGCGTCGCAGCAGCTGTACACGGTCTGCGGGAACATGTCTGCACCGCCGGCTCAGCCACGGCAAGCTGTGCGACGCCCCGCGCACGCACCCTCGACCTTGCCGCGCGCGAGACAGAAGCCGGAGCCGGACTCGTGCTGCACGCTGTCGCGCAGCCAGTAAGGCCGGGGCGGCCCAGCACCGCACAAACGCACGTCTGCAGCATGCACGCGGTCCAGTCGCGCGTGTTGTGCACGTCACAGCCGTTGACGCGCCGCACGACCGAGCCGACTGCGAGGCTGCCGAGCATGGGCGAGCGCTGTGCTGCGCGGTCGGCAGCCGGTGCGCGCACACGCGCGCGCACACGCGCACCTCGTCCAGCCACACGACCGTCGCGCCCGCGTTCGGCAGCGCGTACAGCGGCCAGAGCAGCACACTCATACCGGCCAGCACGACCGCGCAGAGCACGCACAGCACAAAATTGTGCCACACGCCCGCGCAGAAGATGCGGATCTGCGCGTCTTGCGCGTTCAGACGTGCCGCACGACCGCGCACTCGCTCGCCTGCGCCGCGGGAGGCAGCCGTTGCAGCTCGTTGTCCGCCAGATCGACGTACGCGCCCGGGTAGATCACGTACAGGAACACGCCAAAGCCGAGCACCGGCACGTCCTGGCTGTGCGCGCGGTGTGTCACGTCGACATGGCCCGTGTCGTGGCCACAGCGCGCGCGCGCGCACCACCCGGCGGCCATCGCGTGCCCGGCTTCGTGCACGACGCCGCTGACGATCAGGCCGAGGAGGAAGTAACCAAGCCGGTCCATTGGCAGGTTGACGCCCGGCAGCTGTCGCGTGGTGTGAGCTGCGGTGTGTCTGTGTGTGTGTGTGCGCGCGCGACGTGTGCAGGGTGACGCACGACGGGCGTGAGGACCTGCTCGTCGGCCGGGCGCGTGAACTGCGTCACGAGCGCCGCCGCCAGCAGCACGATCGACACGGTCATCGCGACGAGGCCGAACCACGCGCCCGCGGCGTAGAAGCCCTGTGGCGTGCACGCGCGCGCGCGTGCGTCAGCCGCCCGACACCACCGGTCGCGACACCCGGCAGCGCACGCGCAGCAGTCGTCCGGGTCCGCGCGAGTGCAGCGCGCCGAGCCACTCGCCGACGCGCGCCGAGCGCCACCCGACGTAGCCAGGGCTGAGCTGCACGCCGTGGCGCTCGAGCAGCTCGGCAAGGGTCGGGCGTGCGCGCCGCAGCCAGCGCTCGCCCGCACACAGCGCGGCCCAGCCGAGTGCGACCGCGAACGCCGCGCGTGCCGCCGTCATTCTCCTCTCGTTCTCTATGTCGACGCCGCACGAGGCGCGGTCGCCGCGCGGCTCCGAGGTCGAGGCGAGCCCGCCGGCCTCGCCCGCGTCACCCGCGCCCGCCGAGGCGCCGCCGGTGGCGCGCGGCGCGCTGGCCCGCGGCTTCGCCGCGCTGCTGCGCTGGCGCTCGCTGCGCCTCGCCGCGTTCAGCCCGCCACGCGAGACGCCCGACCCGGCCTGGGAGCTGCCGTGGCTGGCGCTGCTGGCGCGGGTGCGCGGCGCTCGGTGCGCGGCCGGGGGCTGACGTGCGGCGCGCAGTACGAGCACCACCACGGCCCGCTCGCGCTCGACCACAACGAGCTCACGGCCGTGCCGGGGCTGATCGGGCGCATGACGCGCTTGACCGAGCTGCACCTGGACCACAACCAGCTCGAGGCGCTGCCGGAGGAGCTCGGGCGGGTGACGCAGCTGCGCCGCCTCGAGACCAACGACAACGCCCTGCTGCGCCTGCCGGCCGGCCTGCGCAAGCTTCGCGCGCTCGAGCGGCTCAACGTCGGCAACAACTGCCTCGAGTACCTCCCGCTCGAGGTGGGCGCACACAGCACCGCACCGCACCGCACCGCACCCGCGCGGCCGGCACTCACGCCGCGCGGATGCACAGGTCGCCAAGCTGGCGCGCCTGCGTGAGCTGTACGCGTACAACAACCGTCTCACGTTCCTGCCGCAGGTGCGCGGCAGCTCTGCCTCGCGCGCGGCGTCTCACCGGCCGCCGCGCAGGAGTTCTCGCGGCTGCGCAGCCTCTCGGTGCTCAGCCTGACGGGCAACCAGCTGCGGATGCTGCCGGATGACTTTGGGCTGCTCGCGCACCTAACCCAGCTGTACCTAACCGACAACCTGCTCGAGGAGCTGCCGGACTCGATCTGCCTGCTGCGCAAGCTCATGGTCCTGCAGGTGAGGGGCCGTGTCTGCGCGCACACACATTGCCGCCTCACGCTGGCGCGCCCGCAACAGGTCGCCGGGAACAGACTGTGCGACCTGCCCGCCGACATCGGCGCGCTCGAGCGCCTGTTCCACGTCTCGTTTGCGCACAACAGCCTCGTGTACGGGCGCGGGGGGCGTGCGTGCGTGCGTGCTGCGCTCACGCCGGCGCGTCGCTGCAGCGCCCTGCCGCCGTCGTTCACGCGGCTCAGCAAGCTGCTGACGCTCGAGCTGCACCACAACCACCTGGCGGCGCTGCCCAACCGCCTGTTTGCGGCCGTGAACCGGCTCGTCAAGCTGTCGCTGAACAGTGCGCGCTCGCTGCGTGGCTGTGCCACGGCTCATGCCACCCGGCACCGCAGACAACAGCCTCTTGACCATCACGCCCGACGTTGGCGCGCTCGGCAGCCTGCAGGAGCTCAACCTGTGCTGCAACCGGCTGTGCGCCCTGCCGAGCGAGATCGGCAAGCTCGAACGGCTGCGCGGTGCATGCCTGGCCGCAGCCGATGCGTGCGCAGGCTGACACGGGCGCGCGGCGCAGTGCTGAGGCTGACGGGCAACGCGATGGAACACCTGCCGGACAGCGTCCAGCGCCTGAGCAAGCTTGAGGTGCTCACGCTCGACCGGAACCAGCTCGTGCGTGTACTGGCTGCGCGCCGACCGGCGCGTGGCGGCTGACCGGGCGCAGGCCGAGCTCATCAGCAAGTTTGGCAAGCGATTCCCGCTGCTGCGCAGCCTCGACGCGTCGCATAACGTCCGGCTGAACGAGCTCCCGCCGCGCTTTTTCAACCTGTCTAACCTCACGGCGCTGATCTACGACGGCAACGAGGCGCGCCTGGCGTGTGCGCGGGCTGCACGCCTCAGAGCTGACGACGGCTGCGCAGATGGTCGACCTGCCGCCGGCCATCTGCCTGCTCACGCGGTTGCAGGTGCTGTCGGTCGAGCACAACAAGGCACGCATCACGCACGCACGCACGCATGTATTGCCTGCTGAAGGCCTGGCGGCGCAGCTCAAGACGATCCCGGACGAGATCGGGAGCATGCACAACCTGCGCATCCTCAAGCTCTCGCACAACGAGCTCACGAGCCTGCCCGTGTCGCTCGGTGCGGTCGCTGCGGCCGGGTCGGGGCTGGCAGCTGAGCCCTCCCGCGCAGGCACGATGCGCAGCCTGCAGGAGATCCACGTGCGCGGCAACCTGGCGCTGCGCCGCCTGCCGTGGCGAATCGGCCTGCTCAAGACGCTCAAGGTGTTTGACATTGGCGATTGGCCCAGCGACCTCGACTTTGTCTACGTGCGCCGTCGCTGCCACGAATGAGGCGAAGACGGCAACTCAGCCCGTTTGTGCGCAGGAGGACGAGGACATGCACGCCCATGCGAGCGCGGCGGCCAGCGCACCGCTCACCGGTGCCGTGCCGCCCTGTCACTGTGCAGCGCGCTACTCACGCCCCGCGCAGTCGCGTCGGCCGAGGAGCGCCTGCTCAGGGGTCTCATCGAGCTCGCGACGCAGCGCCTGCAGGCGATCCAGGTGCCGCAGCGCCCTTGCCGCGCGGCTGGACCGCACACGCTCATGACGTCGCACCGCACAGGAAGCGGCGGGCGAGGCCACGGCGACGTCGCTCGATTTGGTCCAGTCGGCGCGCCTGGCTCCGGCACCCTTCCACGACCGCGACTCGTTCGTGACGCGGCTGCAGGCGTACACGGAGGCGATGGGCCGGCTCCAGCAGCTCGCGGCCGCGTCGAGCAACGCCAACGCGCCCCTGCCCGAGACCGGCCGGAGCGACTTTACGAGTGCGGCTGCGCGTGCTGCGTGCGCAGTGCAGCCGCGCTGACTTAACGCGCGCGCAACAGACCTCATGCGGTCGCTGTTTGGCACGTCTGGCAGCGCCGCCGCCGACCTGGTGCGCCGCGGCGCGGTGTGCGGCGCTGAAGGCTGCTGACTGTGCGACGCCAGATGATGTCGCACGGGCGAGTGAGCGCGGCGGACCAGGCCAGCATGTCATCCGGCGAACGGACGTGGTGCGCGCGGTCTGTGCCGCTCCTGGCGACGCCGCTGACCACTGTGCGTGCTGCAAGGGCGAACCGGGCCGCGAGCACGGTGCGGCAGCAGTTCCGGCGCGCGCTTGGGACGATCGAGAACCTGGCCAACCGGCTGCCGACGTCGTGCGTGCCCGGCGATCGCGCTGCCGCGCCTGACAGCCCGCTGCGATCAGGCGCGACGACGACGAGACGAGCGACCGCGAGCCCATGCTGCGCGCGTCGTCGTCGTCGCCGCGGCTGTCGCCCTCCAAGCCGCGCGTGCAGTCGGTCTACGAACTAGCGGTGCGTGCACGCGATGCCAGCGCCAGTGCGACATCTGAGCACGCGTCCTTTGCAGACCAAGCCACGCCGCCCGCCGCTGCTGCGCAACATGTCGTGGGACGGCATGACGCGGCAGAGCGACAACGCGGCGCGGCGCGTGCTGTCGGACGGCGCGAACGCGAGCGCGGGCAACATCCCCGAGCACGTGCGCGAACCGAGCGATGGCGAACCGTCGTCGCGGCCGGCCGTGGACAGCGCTTGGGCCGCGCCGTCGCGCCGGCCGTCGTCCTCGACGCTGCTGCGCGACATGTTTGCGTCGCGCGTGGCGACGGTGCGCGAGCGTGCGCTCGGCTTTCACCCGCGTGCTGACCGTGCGGCAGAGCGGCAAGTTGTCGTCGCCGGGCGTGTCGCCGCCCCTCGTGACGGTTGTACTGGCCCCACCCGCTGCCGTCGCCTCGCCGCCCGCTGCCGTCGCCTCGCCGCCCGCTGCCGTCGCGCCAGAGCCGGCGGCTGCACCGTCACCGGCAGCAGCGCCACCGCCCGAGCCTGAGCCCGCGGTCACACCAGCGCCGTCACCGCCGCAGCCAGAAGCAGCGCCACGGCAAGCGCTGTCGCCCGCAGCAGCCCGGCGGCGAGCGACGGTGGACAGCGGGCCGCTCGCGCCCAGCACCCGGTCCAAGAACAAGGTCAAGAAGAAGGCACGCAAGGGCGTCGACCGGGCCAGCAGCGTGCCTCTGCTTGACCTGCCGCGCTTGGCCGACCTCGGTGCCGATGCGGACGACGCTGGCGACGAGGCCGACGACGGCGATGCGTGCGTTGTTCGGCACACGCCGCGCAACCCCCCCGTGCTGACCGGGTGTGCACGCGCGCAGCCCGGACCTGCTCGAGTACGCGAGCACGAGCGCCGCGCCCGCCCCGCCCGCCCAGCCGCCGCCGCCGGGTAGCAGCAGCCCCACCCGCCGCCGAGCGCCGCCACCGCGCGCCGCCGCCGCCGCATCGTAGCCACACACATCCGCATGTCCATCTGCCACACGTGTCACGCGTAGTACAGCTCCAGGTTCATCCCGTCGTGGATCTCGTCTGCGCGGGGCGCGGCGTGTGTCAGCGGCGAAGCGTGATGCGCATCGACGCACAGTCGGCGAGGGTGATGTGGTCCTTGTAGACGGTGTACCTGCGGCGCGCCTGAGTTCGCCCGCACGTCGAGGGGGCACGCGCGCGCGGCGCGCACGCACCACTTTTTGAGCACGATCTTATCGGGCGCGGTGCCGGTCTGCGCCGCGATCATCTTCTTGAGGTCGCCGACCGTGTCGTCCGGGCTGCGCGCACGTCATCGGCCGCAGCGCGCGGGCGGGGGCGCGGCGCGCGCACGCACTTGGCCTTGATGCGGACCTTCTTGCCGAGGCGGTCGTTGCACGTAATCTCGATCATGGCTGGATGGGCTGCGTGGCGAGGCGAGGCGCGAGTGAGCGAGCGAGTGAGCGAGCGGGAACATTCGGATGCATCGCATGGTGTACTAAGCGGATGAGTTTCGATTGTCAAGCGACGCTGTACACACACACAGAGAAGCCATCAGTCAGACGCGCTCAGGTACGCGTACTCGCGCGGCGGGTCCTCCGACAGCGCCACCTTGTCAGACGCGCTCGTAGAGGTATAGGTACGCGTACTCGCGCGGCGGGTCCTCCGACAGCGCCACCTTGCTGTCGTTGAAGAAGACCCAGCGGCCCTGCGCGCGCGCGGGGGGGCGGGGGTCAGCACGGCGCCGGCAAGATGCGCGCGATCGCACCTCCTTGCGGATGTGGCACACGTAGTGGCCCGACGACGTGCTCGGCCCCATGTGGCTGATGAACGCCTTGAGGCGATAGCGGCCCGGGCCGTCAAACAGCGAGGGCCTGCCGACCGCACCGGCAACGGTGCCCGCCTCGGCCGGGGCGGCGACGGCGTCGTCCTGCACGCGCGGGTTGAGCAAGCAGCGAGCGCACGCGGCCTGCGCGAGCGCACCATCATCGTGTCGAGCGTGTCGGCGCGGCTGAGCAGCCAGTCGCCCGCGCGCTCGAGGTTGTTGTCGGTCGCCTTGAGCGCTGCACGCCCAACGCGTCACAATGGGTCAGCCGCGCCCTGGCTCGCGTGCGCAGTGCACGCACCCTTGATCGCGTGCTCGCGTGCAAAGCCCATGGCCATGAGCATCTCAACGCTGCCCTCGTCCAAGGCCACGGCCGTCGGCGCCGCACCGCTCGCCTGCGGCATCACAAACGGCGTGGCAAAGTCGCCGTCTTCCATGTGCTCGAGGATCCAGTTCATCGCCTCCTCCACGCCGCGGTTCTGCGTGTGGAACGCGGCCTTCTTGCAGCCCTCGGGTGCGAAGCCCATCTCGATCTGAGCGAAGCCTGCTTGAGCGGCGCGCCACCGTGCGCTGCGAGAGAACGCACCAGCTGCGCGACAAGCGAGGCGTCCGGTGCCAGCTGCGACACGGCGGGCGCGGCCGCAGCCGTGGTGGGCGCGGTCTCCTGCAATCGGGTGAGTTGTGAAGCACACACAGCATCGCGGAGAGGCGGCGCACCGGCAGTAGCTCCTCGCCCGGCTGCTGGCCGCGGCCGCGCAGCCACTCGAGGTCGATCTCGTCCGGCACCTGCGCCACCGCCCGCCCGCGTCAGCGCTGCCCCGCGCGCAGTGGGCGCCGTTCACCTGGATGCGCACGTCGATCTTGACGGGGGTCCAGTCGGCGCTCGTGGTAAACTTGCGGATGTGCAGCATCAGGTACGGCGGGAAGGTCGCCAAGCGCATGGTCTTGCTGGCGGGGCCTGTGCGCTGTGAGCTGCCGCGCGGCAAGTCACGGGTGTGCGCGCCCGCACCCTTCGCGCCCGTCGCCGTGCTGAAAAAGTCCGGGATGAGCTCGTTGGCCGCCATCGCCTCCAGGCAGGCCTGCAGCGGCACGATCGGCCGCACCCACTGGTCCCACGGGATCTTCTTGGCCTCCTCGGCCGGGATCATCTTGAACTGCTCGACCTCGGCGCGGTTGATCGCGGCCTCGAGCGGCACGGGCAGGCTCAAGTGGTTGTCGTGGCGCTTCTTGTACGATACCTGCGTCGCCGCACACGTGGTGCTGTCAGCCCGCGGTTGCACGCGAGCTGGCCGTACGGTCGCGCCTTGTTAGACACGAGGCACTGCACGCGGTCCTCCACATCAAACTTAAACACGCGCGAGGGGTCCTCGGCCGCGTTGTCGTCGGCGCGGTGCTGCCGTTCGACCACGCTGAGCAGGTGCTGGAAGAACTCCATCGCTTGCACGTCGCGCCAGGTGAGCCGCGCACCACACAGCGCAGCCGTGCGCACGCACCGTCCTGCTGACGCATGGTCGAAAACTCGTGGTGGCCCTTGCCGATCAGGTTCTTGAACATGCGCGGCGCGATGCCCGTCGTGTCGCTGCGCGCCCGGCGTCGCTCTCAGGCGGCCGTGACACTGCACCGACAGGCAGCAGCGCACGTCGACGAGTAGCGCCCGCTCAGCAGGCCCACGGCCAGCTTGGCCAGCTGCACATTCAGGCTCTCGGTCGGGTCGGCCGGCAGCCTTGCCGTTCGCGCACGGTCAGCCGCGAACGGCAGAAAGCGGGGCGTAACGGCGCACTGGTTGAGGATCTTCTCGGCCGGCTCAAAGTAACGCCGCTGGAACGGCGGCAGCGCAAACAGCACCTGCATCACCGACGACAGGAAGCAGCTGTTGCCCAGGTTCTCCATGCCCGTGAGCCTGCACCGCGCGTCGCTCAGACGCAGCCCCAGTGCCGCCCGCGCGCGCTCTGCGTACCCGGGGCCGGCCACCGGCACAAGCTGCTTGCCAGCCTCCTGGATGAGCCGGAACTCAAATTTGAGGTTCTGGTCGATCTCGAGCTCGGCGATCGACTGGCGGCACGCGCACGCATCGTCAGGCGCGGCGTCGCCTCATGCGCACCGCAGCGCACCTTTTCGGTCTTGCTCATGGCGGCCATGTCGATACCAAAGTGCTTGAGATGCTGCACACGGCCGGGTCAGCGGAGCAATGGCGCACGGCACCGCGCACTTGCGCGATCAGCGGGTCCTCGACCATGTCGTCCTCCGCGTATGAGTACACGTCCGGGTGGCCGCTCGAGTCGATCGTGCCGAGTTTGACGCAGAGCGGGTTCCTGGTGCGGTTGTAGTGCTGCGTGTGCGCATGCACCGCTCAGCGCCCATGTCGCGACCAAGCGCGCACGTGCACAACCTCGAGCGCGTGGCCGTTGCCGCCGCTGCCGTCCCAGTTGCGCCGGCCGCACAAAATCGTGCCGTCGGTCAGGTTGAGCCACAGATTTTCCTGCACAGCGCGCGTGAGCACGAGCGCGTGCGCGCGGTGCAGCGCGGCGCACGGTCAAGTCGCAGTTGGCGCACTTCCAGCCGGTCGGCGGGATGCGCACGCCGTTGTCGAGTTGCTGCAGCGACAGGGCGATCCTGCGTGGGCGGTCAGTCTGCGTGCCCAGCTGTCGGCGGGCGCGCATTACGCACGGCGACACGATGCGCTTATCGGCCACCCACGCCTTGACGTCCTCCTGCTTGGTGGCGCTGTCGGCGGCGACGACCGCGTCGACGACCATCTGCGCGCCCGTTCGTCAGGCGACGCGGCCGACCGCAGTGGATGCGCGCCTGCAGCAGCGTCGGCAGGCAGTGCTGCGTGTCCGGCAGGGGCACCTCGTACAGGTCGGGCATGAGCCGGACCGACCACACGTCCATATACTTGGGCTGCCATGCCGTGCGCGTGAGCCGTGCGGGTGTGCACAGCCTGCGCGGTGCGCACCTGGTCCGTGTGCACCTGGAAGCCGTCCGCGCCGCCGATGGCGAGCTGCTTCGGGCGCTTCTCGGGCGGGCCGTCCTGAGCTGTCGTCAGCGGCGACGCGCAAGCCGAGCGCGGGGCGCACGGGCACATCGGCCTTGGGCAGCGGCACGCGGCGCCAGTTGAGGTACGCGACGTTGCCCGTGCGCTCGTAGTCGCGGCGCACGTGTGCCTCGCCGTACGCGAGGAACGTGCCGAGGCTGACGTTGGCGCACGTCAGCCAGCCAGACGTTCACGCATCGGCGACAGCGGCGAGCGCACTTGATAAAGACGCCCGCGGGCGCGTTGGCCGGCGTGTCGAACGACAGCACGCACTCATCCTTGTACACACGGTCCGTGCGCTGCGGCACACGCAGGCGGCCCAGCTGGCCTTGCAGACGGCGCGCAACTTCCTCGTCCGCCGCCATCGCGTTTTGCGAGCTTCGAACTATGACACGATGGCTGCTCGTCACGCTCTGGGTGCTCGTCGCGGCGGCGCTCGTCGTCGCGGCCGAGCCGGTGCGCCTGCCGCCCATGTGCACCGTGGCGCCGACACGCGGACCCGCAGGGGCCAGATGTAGTGCTGACGGCCGTCGCCGCGCACCCGGCCATCGCCGACTACCGCCAACTGCAGCGCCTGCCGACGCCGCGTCCGCACACGGCGCCGCGCGGGCCGCGTCAGCCCGAAGACGTGGCGCTGCACCCGGTCGTGACGATCACGCGTGCGTGCATGCTGCTGCTGCGCGTGTTTGCACGGGGCTGAGCTTGCGCGCGCCAGTCGTGTTTGAGGGGCCGGCGGACGTGGTGGCCACGCGAGCGACTCTGCCGGCGAGCCTGACCGTGACGGGCCCGCAGCGGATGCCGCGCGTGGTCGAGTGCGACGCGGTCGTGCAGAACAGCAAGCTGATGTGCACGGCGAGCGTGGAGCTGCCGGTGGCCAACGCGAACGGCGTGTGGACGATCGAGCAGGTGACGCTCGGTGGAGGTTTGTCGCACTGCTCGCGCGCACACACACACACACACACACACACACACACACACACACACACCTCGGCTGATGCGCATGCGTGCAGACGAGCGACTGCCCGAGCTGGTGTCCTACGCGGCCGGGATGCGCCAGCACGAGCTTGTGCACACGTTCATGGTGATCAACGCGCCGGTGGACGTTGTGCCGCCCGTGCTGCTTGAGCTGCTATTTGTGCCGCGCGTGTATTACGCCGATGCGGCCACGGGCAAGCACGCGCCGGGGCCGCACGTGTGCATCGCGATCGAGGACCTGCCGAGCGGGCTCAGCAGAGGCACTCAGCCGGTGCGGTGCCATGCTTGTGCGTCTCGTGGCTGACTCGCCTTTCGCACCAGGGTATGCTCGTGAGCCATCTGAGGGTGCGCCGCAGCTTTCTTTTGTGTGGTGACGGCGTGGGTGACACGTGTGCGCTCGCAGATGCGCAGCACGGCGCCGCACTTCTGGGAGCCCGCCGTGGCGTCGTTTGTGCCCGGGACGCCGGCCGAGCGCTTTGAGCGCGTGTGCTCGCACATGACGCTGCCCGAGTTTGACGGCCCGGTGCACTGGGAGGTGCGTGCGTGTGTGCGCTCGCAAAAACGAATGTTGCTGACGCGGCGCAGGTCGAGTACGTCATGCTCGTGGACGACGTCGGCAACACGGTCATGCACTCGTCCTACGCGCTGGCGCAGATGGGTGCGCAGTACCACCTGGTCACGCACGGGCACAACGACACGGGCGTGGTCGTGTACGACGACCTGCCCGACAACGAGGACCTTGTGCTCTAGCTTGCACGTGTACATACATTGGCGGGCCACGCGAGTCAGTGCTTGTGCTTGCCCGCGCCTGCGCCGTGCTGGTGCTGGTGCGCGTGTGGGTCATAGTGCGTGTGCTGGCGCAGCAGCTTGTGGATGTTGTTCTCGGCCGTCTCGAACGCCTGCCGCGCGCGCGCGCGCGCGCACACACACACACACACACGTGTCACCCTGCCAACCATCGCGAAGGAGGGGAACGTACCTGGATCGCCTCGGGCATGCGCCGAGCCTCGGCCTCGATGCCAAGCTGCGTCAGGATCTCGGTCGGGACGACGATGCGGTTCTTGCGCAGGAAGGCCGCGCGCACAAAGGCCGTCGCGGCGAGCTTGCCGTCGTGCACGGTCGTCATGCTTTGGCTGAGGAAGAACCAGCGGTCGTCCCAGCCATCCTGCGCACCCATCAGCGTCGGTGCAGAAGCAGACGGCATGCGCCGCGCCGCACCAGCCGCGAGTGCACGGCGAAGCGCTGGCCGTAGCGCATCTGGTGCATGAAGCGCACGTCGATCGAGCCGACGACGGGCATGAGCTTGTCGTTGAGCATGAGCTGCAGCACGCCCGAGCGCGCGATCTGGTCCAGCCGGCCCATCTCAAACGCCTCGAGGTAGCGCGCGTTGTTCATGTGCCTGCGCGCAGCGCGTCGTGTCGGTTGAGCGGCATCGCGCGATCGCGCCCGCACAGGTTGTAGTCGAGGTCGGTCAGGCGCACGCGCTCGACGATGACCGACTCGTCGTTGAGCGCCACGCGCGGCGTGCCCTGCGCGCGCAGGAGCACGCGGGCGTTGCGCAGCAGATACAGCAGCATTTTTTTTTCCTGCGCGTATCGAAAAATGACGCTCGAGCGCGCCGCCATCGCGCTGCTGCACGCGGCGACGGACCTGGCCGCGGCGCTGCTGCACCTGTCGGGCCTGTCGGCGCAGCAGGTGCTGACGATCTTGGGCCTGCTGGCGCTGTACCCGCTCGCGGTGCGCGTTTTTTTTTTTTTTTCGCGCGCGGGTGCGCTGCGTGAGCTCAACCTGCCGCGCGCCAAGATCGGGCTCTACGCCGTGCGGGGGCGGGCCAACGTGCGCGTCATCTGGCAGCGCCTGCACGGGCTGCCGCTTGGATGGTGGTTGTTCCGGCGCATCCTGCACTTGTCGAGCCCGCACAGCCTGAGCGTGCCGTGCGAGGTGCGCGATATCTCGGGGCGCGGTGTGCACCTTGTGATGCGGGTGCGGCTCAGCGCGCGCCACGCCCTCGTCTCATCCCGCACACGCACGCGCGCGTAGGCGAGCACCAGCACGTACAACATCTACCGCACCGTGTCGTACGGCGCGCTCGTCTCACTGGCCGAGCTGGCGGCGGTCCTGCAGGTGCCTGCATGTGTGCGCGCTGAGCGAGACGTTCGCTGAACCGCCGACGTGTCTGCACGCAGGTGATGGGCCAGGCCGAGCCCGGCCAGCGCGCCGTACCCAAGGCCGTGCAGGTCGAGCGGCTGGGGCGACTGCGCGGCAACGTGCACGCATTGTGCACCCATCGGCGCGCAGGGCCAAGCACGGGCGTGTACACCGAGCAGGTGCCGGTGCAGCTGCTGGGCGGCGAGGGCGAGTCGCTGGCGCGCGTGACGTTCACCTTTGTCTTTGGCGAGCGCGACTCGTGACAGCGCTCGATCCCAGGTGTACACATACAGTCACGCACGGTCGGGCCCGGTGAGGGCGCGCGACGGTCGGCCACCCCCCGCCCCGACGGTCGATGTGACCGCGGGCTTTGACGGAGGGGCAGCGTCATGCGGCATGCTGGGTGAACACGGGAAGGCGGCCTCAGCGGCGGCAGGCATGGCCGTAGTTGTGCTTCTCGTAGTACTTCTGGTGATACTGCGCGCGCCCGACCGTCAGCGACCGGCGCACTTCGCACAGCACACGCGCACACCTCCTCGGCCGGCGTCCAGTGCTTGGCAAGCTCGATGCGCGTCTTAATCTGCATCGGGGCGCCGGCCGCGTCAGCCTCGCGCGCGCACAACACGCGCCGCAGCGCAGCGCACCCGCTCGGCGTTCGGCTGGCTGTTGCGCGACTTGAGCGCCTCGGCCAGCTGCTCGGCGTCGCTGCAGAAAATGGCCGACATGTACTGCGTGTGTCCCTGCGCACGCGCACGCCGTCTGAGCGGCCATGACGTAAGCAAGCACGCACGCACGCGCACCTTGGACGTGGGCGAGTGGTTGCGCCAGAACACGTCCAGGATCTTGGCGTAGCTGACGCGGTCCGGGTCGAACCACACGCGGATGCTCTCGGTGTGGTCCGCGAGGTCGTGGTACGTCGGCGCGGGTGTCGTGCCGCCGGTGTAGCCGACCTCGGTGCGCAGGACACCCTCGACTGCGCCCGAGCGTGAGCCGCTGGCGCGCGGCGCGCGAGCGCGGTAGGCGCACCGTTGTCGTAGATGTCCTGCGGCCCCCAGAATCAGCCCATGGCGAGCGTGGCGATCGACTCGCGGCGCGCCGTGGCGAGGGGCATCGAGGGGCGTGAGGGGGCTGGCGGCGCAGAAAGTGTGCCGCGCGTCCTTCAAAAGCTGCAGCGCGGCTGACGTTCGAGCTGTCACAGTGCTCGACACTCGCACCGCCACGATGGACGTCGCCGCTCTGGCAGCGAACCCGTTGCCTGCGCTGGTCAGCGCCGCGGTCGTACTGGGCGCTGTGAACGCGTACTACGCGCGCGCGTCGCAGGCGAAGCGGTACGTGTGCGCGTGCGCGTGCGCGTGCGCCTGAGCACGTCCGCAGCCTGCACTGGGTCTGGGACAACGGGCAGAAGCCGCGCGAGCGCATCAACCCGGACGACGTCGCATTCCCGCCGGGCTTCTGGTGGGGCACGGCGACGGCGGCGCACCAGGTGCACGGGCGGCCGCGCTCGCGTGGGTCTTACTCGTGTGCGCGCAGATCGAGGGCAACTGCACCAACAACAACTGGGCGCAGTGGGAGCGCAGCAAGAAGCCCGACGGCACGCCGCGCGTCGAGTGCGTGGGGCGCGCGGGGCGCGTGCTGCGCGTGGCACGTCCGCTCACGGTGGCGGGCGCGGGCGCAGTCGCGGCGACTCGGCGATGGTCGCGTGCGACCACTGGAACCGCGTGGACGAGGTGCATACGCGCGCACGCGGTCGATGCTGACACAGGCCCGCCCAGGACATCGCGCTGATGAAGGAGCTCGGCGTGAACGCGTACCGCTTCTCGATCGAGTGGAGCAAGCTGCAGCCGACGGCGGGCGCGTGGGACAAGGTGGCGCACGCGCTGTCTTCACCCGCTTGCTCACATCGGGGCGCGCCAGGACGTCGCCGCGCACTACCACACCGAGATCGACAAGCTGCTCGCGGCCAAGCTGACGCCGTTCGTGACGCTGCACCACTTCACCAACCCGACCTGGTTCCAGGTGCGCCGGCCGGCACACCGCCGGCTCGCCTGCTCACACGTGCGGCACAGGAGCGCGGCGCGTTTGAGAAGGAGGAAAACATCGAGCTGTTTGTCGAGTACTGCAAGCGCGCCTTCGCCGAGTTTGGCGGCAAGGTGCGCGGCATGTGTGCCTGCGCGGCACGCACATGGCTCACCCACGTCCGGCCGCGCAGGTCAAGTACTGGATGACGATCAACGAGCCCGAGGTGATCACGTCGGGCGGCTACTTCATGGGTGACATGCCGCCGGGCAAGCAGGTGAGGCGGCCGCGTGGCGCTCGCTTGTGCCCAACCCGCATGGCCCGCAGGACTGGCAGCTGGCCGCGACGCACCTGCGCAACCTGTGCGAGGCGCACGTTCAGACTTACCACGCGATCAAGGGTGCGGCGACGGCTTGAGCGTGCACTGAGGCTGACCGTCGGCGACACAGCGCTGCCGGGCGGCGAGGAGGCCAAGGTGGGCATCGTCAAGAACATCTTCTTCTTCGAGCCGGCGAACGACTGGTGTGGCCTCCTGCCTCTGCGCGCATACCCTGACGGTAGTGTCGCGGGGCAGGAACCCGTTCGAGCGTTACCTGGCCGACGTGCTGCACAGCGTGTTCAACCTGTCCGTGATCAACTTCTTCCGCACTGGCCACTTCCGCGCGCGCATCCTGACCGCGTCGGTGTACCATTACAACGCCAAGTGCGCACGCGCTCTCGCACGCGCGCACAGCAGCTCTGACACCGTCCCGCGCGCGGAAATCAGGGCGGTCAACTCGAACGACTTTGTCGGCCTCAACTACTACTCGCACTACCAAGTTAAGGTGCAGCTCAACTTGAGCGAGCCGTTCACGTTTGTGCACGCTCCCGGCGGTGCGCTCACGCCTGCGATGCGGTGTACGACCTGACCCGCGTGCTCCCGCACCAGCTCTCATGACCGACATGGACTACCCGCTGTACCCCGAGGGCATCTACCGCGCGCTCAAGGTCCGCACGCGCAGGCCCCTACTCGCTGCCGCGCTGACCGTCTGCGCAGCTCATCTCGACAATCGGCGTGCCCGTGATCGTGACCGAGAACGGCTTGGCCGACGCGGCCGACGACCGCCGCGCGCTGTTCATCCGCCGGTATTTGTACGCGGTCTCGCGCGCGATCCGCGACGGCGTCGACTGCCGCGGCTACTTTTACTGGTCGCTCATGGATAACTTTGAGTGGAGCGCGTGCGTGCAACGAGCGTGCGCGGGCGGACGAGAGCGGCTGACACGCGCGCAATCGCAGCGGCTACTCGATGCGCTTCGGCCTGTACGAGGTCGACTTTGCGACGCAAAAGGTGCCGCGGCGCGCCCCTGTCGGTGCAGCGCGTCGCTCACGCGCGCGTGCCGCAGCGCACGCTACGCCCGGGCGCGCTGCCGTTCAAGCGCATCGTGGAGGAGCACGCGCAGCAGACGGCGGCGGCCAAGGGCAAGTGATCATTAGTTCTTGCCTCGCGCGCGCGCGCGCCGCAATGCAATGCAGAGTGAGCAATGTCAAGGACGCAGCCGAGCGGGGTGCGCGACCGCGCTCCGGTTGTCGTCGTTGACCATGGGCATCCACTCGCTGCGCCGCAGCCCGTCTGTCAGCACAGCCTCGGCCGCGGCGACCGCGCGCACCTCTTGTACTGCGAGCGGTGCACGTGCCACGAGCGCACGTCCACGCACGGGTTGCGGAAGGCCACGCCCGCACGCTCAAACTCCCACATGAGCCGATTCTCGATGCCCCACGTGCCCAGGACAAAGTCGCAGCGCTCGACGAGGGCCGTCGGGAGCGGCGGCACAAAGACGACCGTATCGTGCGAGCCGATGTAGCGCGGCCCGCACTGTGTGCCTGTGCCGGGCGGGCGTCGTCTGCTCTGTCCGTGCACACGCGCGGAGACGCACCGCTCGGGTGCGCCGCCTCGTCCTCCTCGTAGCGCGAGAGAAAGTACGTCTGCCACAGGCCGAGGTCGATCCCGGGCTGCGTCAGCAGCGCGAGGCTCTCGTCGAAGAAGATGTCGAGGTTGGCCAGCATGCACGTGCGCCCGCGCAGGTGCGTCGCGGCGTAGCGGAACGCCGTCTGCGCCGACAGCCGCCCTGTGAACGGGAGGTAGTGCACGCTCGCGCGCGCGCGGCACGCCGCCCTGTCGCCGCCCTCGTCGCACAGCGAGCGCCAGAGCATCGGCTCGAAGCCGCCGTCGGCTGCGTCGTCGGTGCCTGCGCACGCACGCGCTCGTGTAAGGCCGACGTCGATCGGGGCCGCCCGGCGCACCCTGCAGGAAGTGGATGTGCGTGAGGTGCGCGTTGGCCAAGTTGCGCCGCTGCGCGCGCTCGTACTCGGCCAGTCGCGCCGCGCTCGCTGGGCGGTGCCACTGCACGAGCAGATGCACCTCGTCCCACTGGCGCGCACGGGTAGGCCTCAGAAATCGCGCGCGGGTGGCCGTACATCCGACGCACCCGCCGCTCGGGCACGTCGCGCGCCGAGGCGAGCTGCAGTGTGGCAGCGGGCGCGCGCGGCCACCACACTGCCGCCAGCGCGATGGCCGCGGCCAGCAGCAGCACCAACACGGCGCCGCGCTGCATGCACAAACTGAGAGACAGAGCGAGTACAACCACAGAGCAATTCGGGTCAGTCGTCTTCGGTAGCCCCCTCGGCAGCTGCGCCCGCGGAGCCGCCGAGCGACGCGGCCTGGCTCTTGAACACCTTGTCGAGCTTCTCGCGCTCGCGCTTCTTAAACGTGGGCGTGTCAATCAGCTGCTTGATCGTGTCGCGGCTGACAAAGTCGGCTGAGCACAGTGGCCGTCAGCCCCGCACGTCCACCCCATGCACGCCCGCACCGAACGCGTCCGAGCGCGCCAGGTCGGCGTGGCTGCGAATGACGTCGCGCAGGAACGCCTCAAGCGCCTCGCGGCGCGAGTTGACAAACTCCAGGTCGAGGTTGCCCTGGCCGTCGCCGCATCAGCACGCCGCGGTCGCCTCGACGCGCCGAGCACGCACGCACCACCATGCGCTTGGGCGGCAGCTTGGGCGACACGATCTGCCGCCTGAGCTCGCGGCTCATCTGCGGCAACGCGCTCAGCAACGGTGCCGCGCAGAGCCGTCCCCCCCCCCCTCGTTGCGCACCTTCTCCATCAGCTTGTCAAAGTCGCTGTAGCGCCGCTTGACCGCCCAGACCTTGTCAGCGCAGGCGACGCGGATGTGGTAGCTCTGCGGCACGCGGCGGCCGCGTCAGCGAGGCACACTGTGCGTTCGAAAGGACGCGCGTGCCGTAAACCTGGTCCCGAGCACGTTCTCCTCCACGCTGAACGGGATCGAGAAGTCGGGCGGGGCGTGGCCCGACATGTTGTTGCGGTACGCGTTCCACACATCCGCCGGCTGCACGCGCGCCTTCTGATCCTCGAGCTCGCGGCGCAGCCGGTCCAGCTCGGCCGCCGAGCTCTCCATGTGCTGGCGCGGATGCGCGCATCGGCACGCGCACAGCCAACACCCACACCCGCACCTTGTTCTGCTCGTCCAGCTGCTTCTGCAGCAGGCGCATCTTGCGCGCGTTCTCGCGCTCCTTTTCGCCCAGCTTGAACGCGTGGAAGTAGGTCGAGAGCGCTGCAGACCGCGCGTCGTCTCAGGCCGCGTGCGAGCGCACCATTGTGTGGCGCGCGCACCGATGATCACGCCGCGCTCGTCCGTCACGCCCTCGCCAAAGTCCTGCGGCTCCAGTACGCGCGGCACGCCCATCAGCGTCTGCGCCGACGAGAACGCCTTCTCGAGGTTTGCGCGCGCGTCCAGGCCCGCCGCCTAACCGACACGCCACCGCATCAGCCGCATCTGGCGCAGCGCGTGGCGGCCGCGCCTTGGCAAAGTCAAACTTGCTCTTGTCCTCGACGTAGTCGTCAACGAGCGCGAGGAACGCGCGGCCTGGCGAGCGGGCCGTGTCAGCTCCGCCCCGCACGGCCGCACAGCAGCGGCACCGTCGTCAAAGCTGGTCTTGTAGCTGTCGATCTTGATGCCGTACGGGCGCACCTTCTCGCGCACCCAGAGCATCAGCGCCTCCTCGGCCGTCTTGCCGCCCGAGGCGATCGTCTTGATCATGAGCTTCTTGTACAGGCTGCGCACGCAGGGTTAGCGGGCGCGTGCGCGGTCGCGGCGACGCACAGGTAGATCACGCCGAGGATGATCTTGGCGTTGTGGTCGGCAAAGTCCTCGGCCGAGACGTTGACGAGCTTGAGGTCCATCTGCTTGCCGATGTAGCCCAGGACCTGGTTGAGGTTGTCGATCGCCTTGATGCTGCGCCGCGCCGCGCCGCGTGTGAGCGCCGCCGGGGGGGGGGGGGGGGGGGGG
>CALSCO010000429.1:5097-41544 GCA_943704415.1 Parvularia atlantis | reverse complement strand
CGAGCGAGCTGCCGAGCGAGCCGACCGTGCCAATCGAGCCGCTCGCCACGCAGCCAAGCGAGCCGCTCGCCACGCAGCCGAGCGAGCCGGGCGAGCTGCCGAGCAAGCAGCCGAGCGAGCAGCTGACCAAGGAGACGACTGAGCAGCTGACCGAGCCGAGTAAGCCTGCCGAAGACGTGGTGCAGCCACTGTTTGACGATGGCGAGCACGATCTTTACGAGCGCGCCGAGCATGTTGTGCAGGCTGTACAGCCGATCTTCAGCGACGAGCCCGCCAAGAGCGACGAGATGCGGCCCAGCGCTGCGGGCGCCCTTTTTGAAGACGAGCAGCCCGCGCCGTACATGGACGAGCGCGCCGAGCATGTCGAGCCGGAGGTCAAGGCATCGCAGCCGCTCTTGAACGACGAAAGAGACGAGATGCGGACGAGCGCTGTGGACGCCCTCTTTGATCACGAGCAGTTTGCACCGCGCGCGAGCGAGCCCGCTGAGCCGAGCGAGCCCGCCGCAGCGGCTGAGCCCGCAGCAACGGCCGAACTCGCAGAGCCGAGTGCAGAGCATGCTGCGCGATCGCTCTTTGGCGACGACGAGCCCGCAGAGCCATCCGGGGCAGAGCAGCACCAAGCCCAGGCGAGCACGCCGCCCGGCAAGTCGGCCGCGCAATCGCTCTTTGACGACGGCAACAACGATGTCCCGTTCTCGCCGCGGCCTGCGATCGCACCGCTGCTGGTGATTGTAAATGGCTCTGGCAAGCATGCAGAGGAGCTTTTTGTTGAGCAAGACGAGGAGACTCCTGAGCCCGTGTCGCCCCTGGACGAGCAGCCCGCTCAGCAGGCCCTGACCGAGCAGCCCGCTGCGACTGAGCAAGCCGTGCTGGTGAGTGAGGAGCCCGTCGAGGAGACGGCGCAGCAGACCAGCGAACAACAGCTCACGCCGGCCGAGACTGAGCAGCCCGCCAACCAGATGCCAGCCGAGCTTTTCTCGCCAGCGGAGCCTCGCTGGCCGTCAGCCGAACAGCAGGCCGATCAGCCCTCAACAGAACAGCCGCCGGTCGAGCAGCAGGTGCCGGCCAAGGTCAGCGAGGCGCTGAGCAAGCTGAACGCGCTGCGTGCGCGCATCGCGGGGGTCAAGATCGTGCACAGCAACTGCAGCAAGATCCTCGAGCGGCTCGACGCGTCGCGCGCCGTGCTGGACGCGCTGTTTGCGGCCGACGTCACGCTGCTGCTGCCCGCCGAGGACGAGCCTGACGAGGATGCCGAGGAGGACGGGGCCGAGCCGCCGACGCTCGAGCACTTCTTCGAGACGACCGTGGAGGTGCACAGCGGCTGCAGCTCGCACCGAGTGCGACCTCTGACCCGGCGCGCGCTGTGCAGACCCTGACGCAGATCTGCGTGCAAGCGCACGAGTTCCTCGCGCTGTACACCGGCAAGGGCTACCTGCGCAAGATCCTCACGGGCAAGCCCGACTCGGAGCGGTGCAGCTGCATGGCGCCGGCAGCGTCCAGTCAAGCTCACTCGTTGGGGCCGCGCAGGTTTGCCAAGGTCGACCAGGCGTTTGACAAAGCCAACCGCAACCTGGCCGAGGACGTCGATGTGCGCTGCACCGAGCTGGCCACTCGTGCGCTTACTCATCTTGCGACGCACAGGCGGTGTGGTTGCGGCTGCCGGCCGAGCTGCAGTCAACCCTAGAGCCTCTGCTGCCAGCGCTCAAGCTGGTGCGTGGTTGCTGGCGCTTTGCGTGGCGCGATGTCTCACGACCGCGCCCGCCCAGAAACGCGTGAGCACGTTTGAGGACGCCGCGGTGCTGGTGACCGAGGGCCTCTTTGCGCGCGGCGGCGTGGACGACGTGCTCTCGGCGGCCAAGGCGGGCGAGCTGGCCGAGCTGGCGGCGGAGCTGCACATGGACGTCGACGAGCTGCGCGACGAGCTGCAGGACGCCAACGCGGCGGCGCGCGTGCAAGTCGAGGGCATGCAGTCCAAGCTTGACTTTGGGCCTCACCTGATCATGGCGCAGACGTGGGTGCGCGTGCTCTGGCGGCGGCACTTCCAGAACGAGCGGCCCGAGTGGGACTCGTTCCTGGCGCACGTTATGCGCTTCATCGACGTGGACGAGGGTGCGCGGCCGCGGCGCTGGTAGGCGCTCTATGCTCAGCGCGCGCGCACAGGCATCTCGGCGTCCAAGCTGCTCACGCCCGAGAACCGCATGACGCTGCGTGACCTGCTCACGAGCGACGGACGGACCGTCTCGGCGCCGACGGTCGCGCGCGTGTTCCACCCGCCGCCGACCGGGCGCGTCTCGGAGCTGTTTGAGAGCGTCTTCGGCAAGCGCACGGGCCTGACCGCGCCGCACCATGTCATGGCCCTGCGCGACATTCCCGTCGTGCCGGCCAGCTTTGTCGGGCGCGACGCGACCGTTGCCGCGGTCAGCAAGAGCCTGCTCACCGGTGCGGCGCTCGTGGCGCGAGCATTGTGCGTGCGACTGTGCTGACGTGCGCTGCGGCTAGCGTCCGTCATCTGGCTCCACGGCGAGGCGGGCGCGGGCAAATCGGCGGTGGCCGCGGCGGTGGCGCGGCGCGCGCTAGAGATGGCGGAGTTCCAGCGCGTCTACTTTGTGCAGGCGGCCGGCATCCCGGCCGAGGACGTGCCGTACACCGTGCTCGAGCGCGCCGACGCGGCGGGTTACCACGGCGACGCGTTCGCCCTGGTCAGCTGGAGCGCCGCGCTGGCGCACCGCACGCTCATCGTCGTCGACAACATGGACACGGGCGTGTCGTCGGCGTCGGCGTCGCAGTGGCTTCTCAAGGCGACGGCGGCGTCGCGCAAGGCGCTGCTCACCGTGCTTGTGACGAGCCGCGCGGCCGCGTCCGTGTCGGGCCAGCGCGTGTTTGCCGTGGCGGTGGACGCGCTCGGTGCGGAGCCTGCGGCCGAGCTGGCCAAGGTGCTGCGCGTTCTGACATCTGCGGCGGCTACTGCCAAGTCGGGCATCCCCGGCCGGCTCGAGGCCGTGATCAACGGGGCGCGCTTGAAGCGGTACCTGGCCGAGGTGACGCCGCCGCCGCAGCTGCAGATGTGGCGCGCGCTGTCGGTGTTCCGCGCGCCGTTTGAGGTCGACGCGGCGATGGCGGTGATTGGGACACACGTGATCGGCAAGCAGCTGCCAAACGGGAGCACACGCGCCGCGCTCAAGCTGCTGCTGGCGGACGGCGTGGTGCGGCGCGACGGGCAGCACGTGCGCGTGACGAGCGTGCCGGGGTGCGACGACCTGGTGTGCGACAGCGTCGCGATTGAGCGGTTCCAGCTGTACTACATCAACCGCCTTGCCCAGGCTGTCTGGCTGTACAACACGGGCAACGTCGCATCGGGCCTGGCGTTTGTGGACGCGGCGCGGGCGCACATCAACCGCGCGCTGTTTGAGCTGCCGTTCGCGCCGACGGTGCTCATGGCGCTGTTTGAGGCGCTGGGCGTGGGTCAGGGCTGGGGCCTGCTGCGCGCACGCTGGAGCGAGGCGCAGCTGGCGGACCTGTACGGGCGCGTGGCGTCGACGGTGCAGAAGGACGCGACGCTGTCGCTTGCCGACCACGTGCTTGTGCAGGCCTGGGCGACGGCGGTGCAGGACGCGGATCGCGCGCAGGCGGTGCGTTTGCGTGTGCCGCTGCCCCTTTCACCGCGCTGCCCGCTGACCGCCTTGTGCGCAGATCATGACCGCGACCTCGTTCGACAAGGAGGACGCCCGTGTGCTCCTGACCGAGTCGTTCCTGCTCGTGCGCAAGGGCAGCCAGCTGTTTGAGGCCGGCAGGCTCGAGGCCGCGGCCGCGGCGTACGAGCGGTGCCTGTCGATCCGGCGCGCACAACTGGGCGAGAACCACCGGGTGACGGCGTCGTCGTACCACACGCTTGCGACCGTCTACGACCGCATGGACCGGGCCGACCGGGCGCTGGAGCTGTACGAGCGCGCGCTCGAGATCAAGCGGCTGATCCTGAGCGACAACCACCCCGAGCTCGTCGCGGCCTACGCTGCCGTGGCCGACACGCTGAGCCACCTGGGCGACCACCCGCGCGCGCTCGAGCTGCACCAGAAGGGCCTGGCCGTGCAGCGCGCGACCTACGGCGAGCAGAGCCCAGGCACGGCCGCGGCGCACGCGTCCCTCGCGGCCGTCTACAACACGATGAAGTTCTTCCCGAGCGCTCTCGAGTGCCTCGAGGCCGCGCTAGCGATCCGGCACACGCTGCTGGGCCAGAGCCACCCGGAGACCATCGCGACGTACAACGCCATGTGGCAGGTGTACCGCAGCATGGGCGACCTGTCGCGCGCCCTGCCGCTGCTTGAGGTGCGCTGCTGTCTTTTGTGCGACGTGGCGCTGCTCACGCGCACGTGCGCAGGCCGAGCTGGCCATGCGCGAGGCCAGCAAGATTGACAATGCGCCCGCGGCGCTCGGCGAGAGCCACTACGCCGCAGCGGTGATGCACCAGAAGGTCAACGACCGCGCCGCGGCGCAGACGCACCTCGTGCGCGCGCTCGAACTGATGACCAAGGCGTACGGCAAGGGCCACGCCAAGGTGCGCGAGCTGGAGCAGGCCGTGCGCCAGTTCAAGAAGAAGTGATCCGGTGTGAGCGTGTGCGTGAGTGTGAGTGTACAACATTGCAAGGAGCGCGTGCGCACGCCGAGAGAGGGGCGGGTCACCACGAGAGCGAGGGCCGCCCGGCCAGCTGGCGCTGCTCAAAGACCGTGCGGCTGAAGGATGAGAAGATGTTGCCGATGAAGACGTCGGCCGCGGTGCTGATGGCCTGCTCTTGCAGCGACGTCTCGATTGGGTCGAGCGCGTCAAACGCCCCGACGACGTCCACGCGCGAGAAGACGCGGCGGGGTGCGACCGGGTCGGGCGCGGCCGGGAAGGGCAGCTCGAGCGTGGGCTGGTCCGACATGACGTAGACGCTCCAGTCCCCCGCGGTGGCGTTGCTGATCGCGGCGAGGGTCCGCGCGACCATCGCGCCCGGCGCGGGCAGGCAGCGTGCGCGCGCGACATCGTCCTTGACCGTGGTGCACTTGAGCTCGTAGTCCTGCCCAACGCGCGCGTGCAACGCCACAAACGGACGGACGCGCTCAGCGATCTGCTGCGCGGCGCGTGCGAGGTCGGGGCGCGGCCGCATGCCGCGGTTGATCGCGGCGTAGAGCGCGTTGCCCATCACGTCGTGGTACTCGCGGTAGGGGTAGTGCAGCTTGCGGCCAAAGTCGTGAAGCCAGAACGCGACGCCGATGGGCAGGACCTGCTCGGCGGCGAGGCTGCCGTAGTAGGCGCGGATCTTGCCCTCGCTCAGCTGGTCCAGCCGCTGCGTCGCGCTGATCGAGCGGAACGGCAGCTGCAGCACGCCCTCGTAATACGCCTGCATCTGCCCGGCCGTCGTGTGGTTGAGCAGCGGGTTGAACAGCAGCCGCTCGGCCCCGCGGTTGCCCGTCGCCGCGCGGAAGAGCGCGTACGAGACCGTGCGGCACGGCAGGTCCAGCAGCGCCGCGTTGTCAAAGTACCGCTCCATCGGTCGCCACTCAAACGCCTCGATCGCAAAGTCAAAGTTCCAGCGCTGCGCCGCGTCGCGCCGGAAGCCAAGGTAGGGCAGGACGAGTGTGCGGTTGGTGAAGATGGCGACGGCGCACGCGCTGCGGAACGCGACAAGCTGCGCGCGACGCATGATCAGCAGCACATACGCGCATGCGTGCACGCGCACCTGGTTGTTGAGCTGTTCCCACGGCTGGAAGAGCAGGAAGCGCGCGGCGACGAGCGCGGCCGTGTCGTGCGCGGCGGGCGAGCGCAGAGCCGCGGTGAGCCACGTTCGGTCGATCGCGTGCGGCGGCAGCCCGGGCGCGTGCGGCAGGACGAGGGCGAGGTGGCGCACGCCGAGCGCACCGAGGACCGTCTGGAAGGGCAGGGCAAGGCGCTCGTCGGCCGCGATCAGCTCGACGACGACGCAGCCGGGGCGTAGCCACGGTACGAGCGCGAGCAGCCGTTCGTCTCGGCGCAGCACGAGCAGGTCGGCGGTGTTGAGCGTCTCGATGCGCCGCACCACGTCGCGGTCGTCCATGAGGTCGAGCGCAGTCAGCACGTGCGGCGCATCGCGCGGGTTCATGGCGGCCGCCACGGCGCGCAGCACGTCGTCGTCCACGTCGGGCTGATCGACGAGGTGCGCAACGACGCCGCTGCCGCTGCCATCCACGCCGCCCCCACGCGGCGGCAGCAGCAGGCCGCGAAGCCGCTCGAGCAGCGTGCGCAGCGCTGCGAGCGCCCGCTGGTGCCGCGCGAAATTGGGCGCGTGCTCGCGCGATCGCGCCTCGACCAGCCCGCGCGGCGTGCCGACGACGGCGACGTCCACGGCGACGCACGCGCCGCTCGCATCGGGGGCGAAGATCGCGGTGCGCGGCACGGCACGGCGCAGCAGCGTCTGAAGGCGGTGCAGCACGCGCGGCGCGGCACGCGCGCAGTCGTCGCAGAGCACGTTCACGACGGGCGCGTCAAGGCGGCGCTGCGCCGCGACGACGTGCAGCAGCGCCATCACCCCGATCGACCAGGCGTCGCCATTCCCGCCGCTGTCGTCGTCGGACCGCAGCAGCACGACGGGCGCGCCGTCGAGCACGGTCCACGCGCGGCACCGCGTCCTTGCCACGTCGTCCGCAACGCCGATCGACGCGACCGCCGCGCCGCGTGCCACGCGCCACACGCCGCGGCCGTCGCGCCACGCGCCGCGCACGGCGCACGCGTCGTCCTCGTTGCAGCCGGTCGCGCGCGCGTCGGGCTGGGCGTGGCGCGCGAACCACCAGGCGATCAGCTCGTGCGCGTCGTTGTCGTCGTCGTCGTCGTCCGCATCGGCCCAGGTCAGCGCCGCCCACGCGCCCGTCCGCCGCAGCGACGTCGCCGGCGTCGCCATTGGCAGCACGGCCGCGTCGTCGGCACGCGGCAGCAGCAGCCACAACGCCGCGAGCTGCGCCACGAGCAGGACGCCCGCGACGGCCGCGATGACACGCACCTGGCGCATCGTGTCGCGAATCGGTTTCGCATGCGCCGAATCCTGATGAAGCGCGCGCTCGAGACCGCCGCCACGGCCAGTGCCGCCGCCGACCCCAAGCGCGCCCGCGCCGAGCTGCTGCGCGACGCGCGCTTCGGCATCGCCACGTACCGCACGGGCGGGGCGGTGGGCGTGGGCGGCATTGTCAAGGAGCGGTGCGCGAGCTCTTGACGCGCTCGTGCGTCGTTCCTGGGCTCACGAGGCGCGCCCGCGCGCAGCTACGTCGACTTTCTCGTGAACGAGGTCGACCTGGCCGGCCGCGTCTGCCGCCTCACGACGCTCGTGGCGGATGCGCCGGCGTCCGCGCCCGCCGCGGACCCGGCCGCCGCGCGTGCCGCGCTTGACGTGCTCGTCGGCGCGGCCGTGGCGCAGCGCATCGTCGAGATGGACGCGGCCGACGACGCGGCCGGCGCGCCGCAGCTCGACGTGACGCTGACGGACGACGCGGGCGACGCGCGTGCGCGCTTCCACGCGGCGATCCGCGCGCTGTGCCCGCGGCTGGCGTCTGAGACGTCGCACGGCGTCGTGAGCGTGATGCACGCGTCGCTGTCCAAGCGCCGGCAACGTGCGCGCCTTGCCTTGCCGCTTGCTGCCCGGCTTGCTGCCTGATTGTGGCGCGGCGCAGGCGTCAGCCGCGAGCCGCAAATCGACCGTGCGCGGCCCTTTGCGCACTTCCTCCTGCTCAAGGAGAACCGCGACACGCTCGAGGCCGTGCAGCTGCTCGCCAAGCTGTTGCGGTGCAGGCAGCCTGGCCGCGACGCCGCCTGCGCACGTTCCGCTCACGCCCGCGGCCGGCAGCGTCTCCAAGAAGCAGTTTGCGTACGCAGGCACCAAGGACCGCCGCGCGGTGACCGTGCAGCAGGGCGCGTGAGCCCCTGCTCTGTGCACCCGCCTGACGCGTGCACGACGCGCAGTGTCCCTCAAAGGCGTGCCGCCGCAGCGGCTCGAGGCGCTCAACCCGCGGCTGCGCGGCATGCAGGTCGGCAACTTCTCGTGCGTCTCAGTGGCGCAAAACACGCAGCTGGTTCACGGCCGCGCCAGGTGCCGCGCCGACCAGCTGTACCTCGGCCAGCTGCGCGGCAACCGCTTCACGATCACGCTGCGGTGCGCTTGTCCTGCACACCAACCGCCCAGGCTCAGTCGTGGCGCACACACACAGCAACGTCACGGCGGCGGACGACGAGGTCGCGCGCGCGGTCGGCGAGCTGCAGACGCACGGCTACGTCAACTACTTTGGCCAGCAGCGCTTCGGCACAACCACCGTCTCGACGTGCGTGTGCGCGCGCGCAGTCAGCGTCGCGCTCGGCCAACCGACCGTCGGCGCAGGTACGAGATCGGCTGCGCGCTGCTGCGGTCCGACTGGAAGGAGGCCGTGCACCTGCTGCTCAAGCCGCGCGAGGGCGGTGCGCATACGAGCGCAGAGGTGACAGGCCGCTCACGGGTGCCCCGCAGACGTCTACACGGAGGCGGCGCGGGCGGCTTACGCGGCCGGCGACCTGAAGAAGGCGCTCGAGCTGATGCCTGAAAAGTGCGCCGCTCGCCGCACGCCGCTCGTTGACCGCGTGGGCCGCGCAGGTCGTACATCGAGCGCACGGTGCTGCAGGCGCTCGTGCAGCGCGGCTCGTCAGAGTACTCGACGGCGCTTGGCCAGGTGCGTGCGCGATGCGCTGCGCTCCCGTGCTCACCTACGCCCACAGCTGCCGCGCAGCATGCGCCTCATGTACGTGCACTCGTTTCAGTCGCTCGTCTGGAACCGCATGGCCACGCTGCGGCTCGAGCGGCTCGGCCCCGCGCCTGTCGCCGGCGACCTCGTCTTTGCTGGCTCGGACGGCTCCTGTGCGCCATTGCTGCCACGCCGCAGGCGGCTCTCTGACCGCACGCTCGCAGGGATGGCTGAGGCGGACGCGGCTGTCACGGACGAAGCCGCCGCGGCAGGCACGGTGGCCGACGACGAGGCGCCGACTGCGTCGTCGGCGAGCTCGGGCGCCGAGCCGACTGCGCCTCCCACGGACGAGCCGCGCCCGCTGCCGGCCGTTGTGCTGCTGACGGACGAGACCGCGCCGCGGTACACGATCGAAGACGTCGTGCTGCCGCTGCCGGGCTTTGCCGTCGAGTACCCGGGCAAGGGGCTGCGCCAGGAGGTGCTGTTTGCGCATACACACGCTGCGGCTGCTTATGGCCGCGTGCGGTCGCCAGTATGAGGCGGCGATGGCCGAGCTCGGCGTGCAGCCCGAGCACCTGCGGCACCGTGTGCGGTGCGTGCGTCGTGTGACACGCGCCACTCTGCTCTCTAGGCTGAGCGTGCGCCGCAGCGAGTACTCGCTCGTGGGCGGCTACCGGCGCCTGGTCGGGCGCCCGAGCGACCTGCAGTGGTTCGTGCCGTGCTCAGCACGCTCGCGCGTGCGTTGCTGACCAGGGCGATGCGCGGGCTCAGGTCCATCCTGCGATACGACGACCCGACGCAGCCGCTCGCGCAGACGGACCTCGACGTGCTGCTCGGCCGCACGCTGCCCGCGCCCTTGCCCGAGGGCCGCTACAAGGCGCTGCAGATCGCCTTCACGCTGCCGCCGTCGGCCTACGCGACGATGGTGCTGCGCGAGATCATGAAGAGCGAGAGCTCGGCGGCACACCAGTCGACGCTGTCGCACTGAGGCCGGGCGCAGCACATCCAGACCAAAGGGGAGGCAGCCGCTCAGCACTTCTTGCGCAGGAACGCGTTTTCGACCGGCTCGCCCGCGCGCAGCCGCCACAGCTGCAGGAAGACGTAGACGTTGGCGACGGGCGAGCCGAGGAGGCACACGCCGAGGGCCCAAGCGACGCGCGCGACCCAGCTCGTCTCGCGGAAGAAGACCCAGCACAGGAACACGAACGCGAGGCAGTAGAAGTCGATGATGGTCGGGCCGAGCCACGGGTTCTCCGACAGGCGCGCCCACTCGTCGGGGTCCTGCGGCCGCCGCAGCAGTCAGCGCATCGAAGGCGGCGGCGGCACGCGGCATCGCACGAGGAAGTTGCTCTTGTTGAACGTGACCACGGCCAGCACGCCAAAGAACACGGCCAGGCCGGCCGTCACGGCCATCAGCGCGAGCCGCACGATGCCGTTCGTCCTGTTCAACATCCGTCAGCCCATCGCGGGCAGCCCGACGCGGCCACCGCACCGCATCGAGCTCGCGCCCATCGTCGTCGTCGTCGTCGTCGCAGCGGTCGTCCGGTTCGCCTCCACGTCGCGCTCGGTCAGCGGCGCGTCGTCGAGCTCGTCGAACCGGTCCAGGGTCGAGACGATCAGTTGGCGCGGCGATCGGCGTGTCGAGGCTCGAAAGAATGACACTTCGCAAAACAGCGCCGGCGCCTCAACAACATCGGCCTCGATGAGGCGGCGCCTGTCGTCGCTCGCGGGCGTGGCGGCGCTGCGCTCGCTCAACGTGCATCCGCAGCGCGTGGTGCGTGCGCGTGATCGTGCACAGGCATGATTGCACGTCTGACGGCGGTGCCGCGCACAGCCGCTCTTCCATGCGGCGTCGGCGCTGGGCGAGGCGGCGCCGGGCGCGGGCGTGCTCGGGAGCGTCCACGCGACGCTGCGCGACTTCCCCGGCTTTGTCTTCGAGCCGGCGCGGCGATGCACGCGCGACGAGCTGCTGACGGTGCACTCGGCGGCCTACGTCGACCGCGTCCTCGTGCGCCGCGCGCGCTTTCGATCGCGTGCGGCTCGCTCACGGCGGGCGGCCGACGTAGGCCGCGACGGACGAGCAGGTCGAGCTGTCGCGGCGCGCGGTCGGCGCAGCGCTGCAGGCGCTGGACTCGATCAAGCAGGGTGCGCCGCGACCGTGCGACGCGCACGATGCTCCAGCTGATGCGCTTCGCAGGGCAACACATGATCGCGGGCACGCTCACGGGCGGCTACCACCACGCCGCGCGCGATTGCGAGGGGCCTGGGTGCGTTTTCAACGACCTGGCTGTGGCGGCGGGTGCGTCGCGCGTCCCGCCTGACGCAGCCGCGCGTCCGGCTGAGTGCGGCCGGCAGTCGTCGCGGTGCAGCAATACAGTGTGCAGCGCGTGCTCATTTGCGACCTCGACATGCAGCAGGGCGACGTGTGTGCCGCGCCGGGGCGTTGGTGGGCGCACGAGCACTGATTGCGCGCGCACGCAGGGCACGGCGTCGATCTTCAAGGACGACGAGCGCGTGATCACGTTCTCGATGCACGCCGCGCACGCGCACGCGACGCGCAACCACAGCGACTACGACGTCGACTACGAGGCGCGTGCGGGCCGCCCCCGACGTGTACGGCCCGCACCGCGCTGACACATGTACGCGCCGTGCAGGAAAACACGCCCGATGCGGCGTACCTCGACCTGCTCAAATCGTTCCTCGGGCGGCTACTCGACTCGGCGATGCCGCAGCTCATCATCTACCAGGCCGGCGTGAGCCACCTCGTGCGCGGCGAGCTGCAGCTGACGCGGTGCGGGGGTGGCGCCCGCTGTGTGCACGCCTGCGCCGAGGCATGACACGTGCGATCGCGCAGGCGAGGGCTGCAGGAGCGCAACCTGCTCGTGTACCAGGCCGCGCTGCAGCGGCAGGTGCCTGTGCTGATCACGTGCGGCGCCAGCAACGACGGCGCGCTGGACGAGCCGCGTGTGCGTGCGCTCGTGACGGTGCGCACCCGCGCCCGTTATGCCCACGCTGAGACGAGCCGGCCACGACTGCAGGAGGCGCACTGCGACGTCTACCGCGGCGCGTACCAGAGCATCATCACGCACAACCACCGCCAGTTCTTCTTCTGACGAGCCGCCCGCCCGCTCGCCACGTGTAAAACTTGATACGTACACAATGAGAGGGAGCCGCACTACCCGGCGCGGCGTCGTGTCTGGCGGCGCGTGATCGACGGCGACGCGTTCGGCGACCCCTGGACGCGACGTGAGCACGCGACGCACGCACACACGCGTGCTCGCACCGTCGCTGCTGCCGGCGGCACGTACGCGTCGTCATCTGCGCCGTTGCCCTCGAGCAGCAGGATCGGCGTGCCCGGAGGCGAGTCGACCAGCAGTGCCTGCGGCGGGGCAGCAGCACTCTGGCGCGTCCTGTGCGCGCGCGGTCAGCACGCCTGCGTCGCGCGCTGCACGGGACAGACCGCTTCCTTGGTGACGCAGCGGGCGCCGGCTCGGGCTCGGGCAGGACGATCGCGCGAAAGATGGCGTCGTCGTCGGTGTCTGCGCTCGCGCAGGCCGAGTGGGGCGCGGGCGACGGCGCGGCCGGTGCCGCCTCGGTCTCGTCGTGCGTGCGCTTGGCCGCCCGTGCGCGCGCCTGCGCCACCAGCGCCTCAAACTGGTCCTTGTGCGAGCGCACTGTGGTGATGCGGCGACATGAGCTGGCACGCGCACGCACACGGCACACAAGCGCGCACCGTAGGCGTTGTTGGGGTCGTCGGGGTCTGCCGGGTCGCTGCTGCTGCTGCTGGCGCGCTGGGGCTGTGCGCGCACTGATGATGCCGCTGTTGCCGCTGAGCCTGACGGCGGCCGCGCGCGCCGCTTCTCGTCCTCGTCGATCGAGCGCACGATCTCCGCCTCGGGCGGCGGGTTGTCGCTGTCGCACGACGCGTTGTAGCGTAGCACAAACTCCTTCAGACGCCAGACCATCGCCTGGAGCGCGCAGGTCAGCACCGCAGCGCGTCGCACGCCCCCGCGCCACACACCACGCGGTCCCCCGTCGCGCGCAGGTTGTGGTCGCGCAGGTGCTTGCGGATCTGCTGGTCCTTGAGCATGTCGAAGGGCAGCTTGGCGAGTGGCCGTCGCCTCTCGGCACCGTTCTCGGCCGGCTGCACACCATTTGCGGCGCCGGCCGCGCTCAGGCTGCGCTGCGGCACCGGCGACGTGCTGCGTGCAACGGTTACGTGCTGGCGCAGACGCGGGGTGAGCGACGACGGACCGTGGAGGCGCGAGAGTAGCGGGCAAGGCGGACTCGCAGGCCGTGCGCAGCAGCAGGCGCTGACACCCGCTGTCGATGTGCTCGTTGATACCCGTGAGCTTGACCACGCCCTGGCAGATCGGGCAGTGCACTTTGTCGGCCTGCAGCTGCGGCTGCGGCTCGGCTGCTGGTGCGATTGCAGCGGTTGCCGGCGGTTCGGGTGCGGGCGATGCGGCGCCGTTACACGTCTTGTGCGCGGCAACACCCGGCGCGGCCCGCACGCGCCGCAGCAGCCCCGGGCGCATCGCCACAAAGTGGTTGACGATGCTCTCGACCAGGCGGTTGTTGCGCAGCTGCGCCGGCTCGGACGGCTGCGACGTGCGAGCGGCATCAGCGGCTTGATCCGCACGCGCACAGCATCGCCGACACACCTGGCGGCACTGCGGGCACGTGCGCTCGTACTCGAGCGAGCGGCGGATGCACAGCGAACAGACTGCGCGCGCGCAATCTGTGAGCGCCACCCGCCCATCGCAAGCAGGATGCATCGTCGTACACGTGTGCGCGCAGCCCAGCAGCAGCATCGGCGTCGCGAACCAGTCGCGGCAGATGGTGCAGCGCAGCAGCTGCTCCAGCTGCGCCAGGTCGCGGTCGGGCCAGTCGGACGGGTCGTCCACGTCCATCGCGCGCGCGCCAAAACGCCTGATCGGCCTGGGTCGCTCCCGCACGTCACGCTACCAATCTTCGTCCACCAAGTGTCACGCCGCTCTCTATGTACACATTAGGTTATGAGGCGCGACGAGACCAGCGCCACCAGCCGCTCCGAGTACGTCTCGAGCAGGCGCCGCTCGGCCGAGGACGGCGCCGGCGCTGTGCGCAGGTGCAGCCAGCGCCGGAACTCGTCCGCGCCCTCGCGCTCGGCCGCGGTCTGCCCGTTTTGAGTTTGACATGAGCGTCGTGAGCGTGCACTCAGACGCACCTCGGCCGCGTCGAGGCGCGCAAAGAGCTGCTCGAGGCGGCCCTTGGTGGCCGCGATCTCGTCCAGCAGCGACGTTGGCTTTGGCGGCGCGGGCTCGGTCTCGGGGCTTGGCTGAACAGGCGCGGTCTCGGCCTTGGGGGGCGTCGCGGAGCGCACTGGCGCGGGCGTGGTTTCGGCCTTCACGGGCGCGGGCTCGGGCTTGGCGGGCGTGGTCGCGAGAGGCTTGTCCGCTGGGTCAGCAGCAGCACCGGGCGCCATGCCCATCTTGGCCAGCAGCATGCGCGTCCGCTCGACCTCCTCAGCCATGCTCTTGCCCGAGCGGTCGCGCTTCTTGCCGGCCAGCGGCGCCGGCGCTGTTGTTGTCGCAACTGCTGGCGCAGGCGGCTCGGTCGTCATGCGGTCGGCAAAGATCAGCTCCGGCACGCGGTTGGCCTGCCGTCCTGTGTGAGCCGTCGACGAGAGCACCTTCGCGGGCCGCGCACCTTGGCCGACCGCGACCCGATCAGGAAGCGCGACGACAGGCTTGGGCGCGCCGTCTGCAGGTCCTCGTCCGTCGGCTCCTTGCTCGGCTCGACCATGCTCGACAGCAGCTTGGCCGTGAGCGACGCAGGCGCGTCGACGTCGCTGTCGACCGGCAGCGCCTCGGCGCGGCTCGGCGTCGGCGGCACAGAGACGTACACGGGCGCATCGCCCACCGCAAGCGCTGCGTCGCGCGCAAACGCCTCTTCGTCTTCCTCGAGCCGCTGCGAGAACGTGTCGTACACGCTCGCCTGCGCGCAGCCGTCAGCTCGCCCTTCCCGAGCGCGGCAGTGCGCACCACGGCCCCGTTATGCTCCGGCTCGATCGTCAGGCGGCGGTCGGCGTTGAGCGGCTTGCTCAGATTGACGACGACACTCGCGCCCTTGGCCTCCGAGTGCACCTGCAGCTCGCGCGGCGCCGCCCAGCGGCCCTGCTGGAAAGCGAACGGCGGCTGCGACGGCTGAGCGGGCGACGGCGCGCTGCCATCGAGCTTGTTTCGCAGCCACGACGGCAGGTTGGCGCTGAGCACGACCGTGCCTGCGTGGGCTCGCGCGGGTGAGACCATGCACTGCCGCGACCGCTGCAAAACGCACCCTGGTTCTCTTTCTCAGTCGGCTGCGCAGCGCTGCCCGCGCGCTCGGCCAGGAGGCGGCACAGCGACGGCGACAGCTGCGAGCGGCTGCGGTGAGCACACGGCGTGCGGGCGAACGGCTCAGGCACCTGCCAGTGGAACACACAGCCGTCCGCCGACGCGCAAACAAGCCGCTGTCGCTTCGGCATGTACTGCACGGCCGTCACGAGCTCACCGGGCCCGCGCACTGCCGCACGTGTGAGCAGGCGTGCCGGCAATTGGTGGCGAGAGGCGTACCGTCCACGAGGAGCGTCTCGGTCGCGAGGTCGACCACGTGCATGTTCTTGCCCGCGGTCGTGAGGAATGCGACCGTGCCGCTCGAGTCGAGCGCGACGGCGACCGTCGCCTGGTCCATGCCGTCGACCTTGAAGCTGCGCTTGGGCTGGCCGCTCGGCACGTCGTACAGCGCAATGCGCTTGTCCTGCCCGACGACGACGAGCGATGCGCCGTCCTGCACCTGCGTCAGCGCTTCTGTCGCCACAGTGCCACTGGCGGCGCACCTGAGACACTGCCATGTCCAAGACGGTCTGGCGCATCGCGTGGTGGTGCTGCAGGACAAACTGCACAGCGCCGTCAGCAAGCGCAGTGCAGCCACGGCCGCGGCGCACACACCCGTGCACCGCTCGCCGACGACGCGCGCGTGCGGAAGATGACCGACTTGTCGGCACCGCTCGATGCGAGCGACGTGCCCTGCGCGCCGAAGCACAACGCCGTGATCGCGCTCGTGTGCTCGTCAAAGGTCTGCGTCGGCACCAGCTCGAGCTGCTCGCGCGACGCGTCTGCAAAGCTCGCCTCGAACAGGTGGATCAGCCGGTCGCGGCTGCCGGACGCGATGAGCCAGCGCTCTGGCCACAGGCGCAGTCAGCAAACACGGTGCGAGGTGCCCCGCACACGCACCGCCAGGTTTGACCACGCACACGTCCAGCGCGACGACCTCGCTGTCGTGCGCCGCCACGGCACCCAGCCGCGTCCAGCCGGCCGTGTCGAGCACGATCAGGTTGCCACCGCGGTCGCCCGTCACGGCCAGTTTGCCGTCCTGTGTTGCCGTGCGATCAGCACTCGCGAGGTCAACGGGACAGCCGCACCTTGCTCTGGCGCAGGCAGCGCAGCCCGCGCGCGTCGGTCGTGCTGACCATGCTGCCGGCCGTGTCGACGATGCCTGGTGCACGTGCGGTGAGCGATGCCAGCAGCGTCGTGTGCAGCCAGGTGCGCACCCGAGTGCCGCCGCTGCAGCACACCGATGTTGGGCTGCACGGGCACGACGCGCGCCGCGGTGCCCGACGACGGCATGGTCGACACGGTCACGTCCGCGACGTGCAGGCAGCCGTCCGACGCGGCCGTGACGACGCGTGGGCCGTGCTCGGTCTCAACGATCTGGCACACGCGGCGGTTAGGCGACCGAGACGCGGCTGCACGCAGGCGCACGCAGGCACACGCACGGCCAGGTCCCACACGGCGCTGCTCGGGAACCGCAGGCCCCGCTGGGGCTCGATCTTGCGCGACAGCGCCGCGGGTGTCGCCTCGCCAGCCTCGTCCAGCCCTGCACAGCGTCGGCAACGCACCACACGCACGAGCAACACACACCGGCGATGTTCCACTGCACCAGCGACCGGTCCGAGTACAGGCACGTCACGAGGTGCGCGCCCTGGCCGCTCACGGCGACGCAGTCGGGCCACACGCGCTTGGTACTGCGTCATGCGCGCGCGTGAGCATGCACGGCCAGCGCAGAGCAGAACTGTCGCACCTCTCGTCCTCGTCGTCCGCGCGCGGCAGCGAGTGCGCACGCGGCAGCGTCGTCACGTACTTGAAGTCCGTCGCGCGGAAAAGCCTGTCGTTCTTGCGCGTCAGTGCACACGTCGCTGCAGCACGTCTGCCCGCACCGCACGACGCCGTCGTTGCAGCCGCACGCGAGATATTGGCCGATGCGCGTGAGGCAGAACGACGTCGGCGCCTGCGAGCCGTGGTCAGCCCTGCACTCGACGGCTGTGCGCTGGCACCTTGAGGCCGACCCAGCGCTCGATCGTGCGGTTCGGGCCGAGGCTGCAGAGCACACCGGCGCTCGTGAACGCGAAGAGGCGGTTGTCGACCTCGTCTGCCAGCACGTCGACAAAGGTCGCCTCGCGGTAGTCGCCTGCGCCGTGTGGCAGCGTGTGAGGGGACCACTTGGCGAGCGGCGGCTCGCACCGAGCACGGCTGAGCGGCCCTCGACGAGCTGCGGCGCGACCGCACGGCCCTGTGTGCGCGCTCGTTAGCAAGAACGGCGCCAGTGCGCACAGCGCACCCGGCCCGCGAACTCGTCGATGCCATGCAGGCTCCAGTACTTGAGGTGGCGGTGGCCCGCCGTGACGAACGTGAGGCCGTCGGCAAGGAACGCGGCGGCGTGGACCTGTCGGTGCGGCGCGCTGCGGTCAGCACACGGAGAAGCAGCCGCAGCGTCGTCCGCGCGCGCCTTGCTCGAGATCTTGTTGGATGCGACCTTCTTGCCCGTGCGCCAGTTGTGCAACATGAGCGCGCCGTCGTGCGGCACGCCAACCGAGACGATGAGGTCGGGCTGGCGCGGGGCGAAGGCGACGCAGGCGATGCCGAAGCGGTGCGCACCGGCGACCTCGCACACAAGCGCGAACGAGGCCGTGTCCCACACGAGCACGCGCGGGTCGTGGCCGACCTCGCCCACTGCCAGGTATGCGCCGTCGGCCGAGAACGCGAGCGCTGCGACGGCGTTGTTGCTCCCGTGGTGCAGGAACGCGAGCTGCTTGTCGTGCGCGAGATCGTGCAGCACGACTACCGCCCCCGCGGCGTACGCGAGCGGGCCGTGCGGCGCAGGGCTGGCGCGGCAGAGCGTGGCGCGGTCGGCGGTCGTGCCGACGACGGCCGCGAGGCGCATCGTCGCTGCTGCTGCTGCTGCTGCTGCTGCTGCTGCTGCTGCTGCTGCTGCGCCGTCCATTCTCTCGTGTAACGGCTGTCACAATTCTAGACGCCTTCTCGAGCCTTCGAGAGCGCCAGCATGGACGCGGAGAGCGTGGCGCCGGCGCCGTCGACGGACGCGGCGCCGCCCGCCGCTGCTTCTTCGCCTCCTCCGCCTCCTCCGCCCGCTGCGCCAGCGGCAGCCGCGTCTTCTCCGCCGGCCGCCGCACGTGACGAGGACGCGGACGGGGACGGGGACGAGGACGAGGACGTGACGCAGAGGCGCCGGCACAAGCGCCGCTCGCGCTTCGTGGAGGCCGAGGCCGGCGAGGACGAGGACGAGGAGGACGGCGGGGACGGCGCGGGCGGCGCGCGCAAGAAGAAGCTGCGGCGCGTGTCGGTGCGTGCCGTGGGCTGCGGCGCCCGTTGTGTGTGCTGAGCGGCGGCGGGCGGCAGACGGGCGGCGCCGGCGAGGACGACAGCAGCGAGGAGGAGGAGGACGACGACGGCGCGCTGACCGAGGAGGACAAGCGCTTCATCGTGGCCGACGACAACGTGGACGAGGGCGAGGGCGCGGGCGAGGGCGAGAGCGCCGAGCCGCGCAGGCGCCGTGACGACGACGGTGCGCGAGATGCACGCGGGCGATGTGAAACGCGTGTGACCACGCCATCGCCCGCAGAGATGGACGACGAGCTGGACGAGGAGGACCTCGAGCTCGTGCGCGAGAGTCAGATGAGCAGCAAGAAGGTGCGCCTGCGTGCGTGTGCGCCAGCGTGAGGGCAGCACGGCTCAGCCGCCGCCGCGTGCGTGCAGTCGCGCCTGCAGAAGCGTGGCGAGAGCCTGCACGCGCTTGCGGCCGACGATGACGTCCGTGCCGACGACGACGACGACGACGACGCGCGTGAGAGCGACGAGGACGACTTTATCGAGGAGACAGAGGAGATACAGCGGGTGCGCCTCGTTTGCGCCGCGCGGTTCAGCCGCTGACGTGCACTGCGTCGAGCAGGAGCGCATCCGCGCGGCCGTGGCTGGCAAGCGGGCCATGGTCGAGCAGGACTCGGCGCTGCGCGAGCTGCAGGACCTGTTTGGCGACCAGTACTTTGGCCTCGTCGAGGACGACCAGGCGTTCACGCAGGAGGCGGCGCCAAAGGCCGCGCCGCTGCTCTCTGACGTGCGTCGTGCGGCGCCCGTGTGCGGCTGGTGCTGAAGGGCAGCGCACAGCTCGTCGAGCCGAGCGTGCTGGCCGAGCGCATGCAGACGCAGCAGGACCTCGAGGTATTGGCCTGCGACATGCCCGAGCGGCTGCAGGTGCGGGAGCAGTGCGGCGCCAGTTGCGTACGCTGACGCCGCCGCGCAGCCGCACTACGCCGTGCGCGGCTCCATCGACAAGCCCACAACGGCGCAGCTCGAGACGGAGGCGGCGTGGATTATGCGGCAGGCGCCGTTCAGCGAGCGCGCCGACAAGGTCTGTGTTCAGCGCCCGCCGCGTCGTCGTGTGGCAGCTGACGCACGCTTGCGCAGATTGACCTGCAGCAAGCAATCAACAGCGTGCTCGTGCAGCTGCGCCGCGAGCTGCACGAGGTCTCGTTCATCTACCACTACCGGCGGTGTGCACGCAAAGCGCACGCTGCACGGTGCCCTGGCTGACACCTGCGATTCAGCGACATGTTTGTAGACGTGCTGTCGCTAGACGAGCTGTGGAAGGTGTTTGAGCTCGACACCGAGTGGCGCATGATCGCCGCGCGCAAGCGCAAGGTCGCGAACGAGTACAGCGAGCTCACCGCATCGCAGGCCGTGGTGCGTGCGAAGCTCACAGAGTTCGCGGCATGGCCCAACCGGCGCATGCCCAGCCGCACGACGCGTACTTTGAGGAGCAGCTCGAGAGCGCCGAGACGGATGCCGAGACCAAAGACGCGTGCGACTACTACGCCATTCACATCGCCGCGGCCAAAGGGCGCGCGACGCTGAAGAAGAACACGGTGTACAGCATCGCGCGCGAGGAGCCCGACGTCGTCGCCTTTGCCAAGGTGCGTGCGCGAGCGTGCGTGCCCGTACGCTGAAATGTGCCTGCAGAAATTCGGTGTCACGGCCCAGCAGTTTGGCGAGAGCCTCAAGCAGGGGTACCGCTACCACGACCCGGAGGACCCGGAGTTGCTGCCCGAGGTGCTGGCCGAGTCGTACGTGACGACCAAGTTCCGCAAGCCGAGCCACGTCGTCATTGGTGCGCGCGCGCCGGGCCGGCTCGCGGCACCCGCGGTGCGCTGACGTGGTTGTGCGCAGCCGCCCGTGAGCTGCTCACGGTCGAGATCGCCAACGACCCGCAAGTCCGCAAGTGGCTGCGCGACCGCCTGCGGCTGACCGCGGCGGTGACCGTGCGGCCGACGGCCAAGGGGCGCAAGGAGATCGACCGGTTCCACGAGTACGCGGTGCGTGCCTCCTTGTTGCATGCTGCACGACGTGTCCTAATTGACCACCGACCCCAGGACGTCAAGTACATCACGTCCAAGCCTGTGAGCAAAGTTGAGGGCGCGTTCTTCCTGCGCCTGCTCAAGGTGCAGCGCGCACGCGCGCGAAATTGCTGGCGGTGCCTGATGGAAGCGAGCGCAGGCCGAGCGCGACGGCCTGCTGACGATCAGCCTGACGTCGATCTCGTCCAGCAACGCGAGCATCTTCAGCGAGCTGCGCGAGTGCGTCACCAGCAGCGGCACGAGCGACATCTCGACGGCGTGGAACGCCGAGCGCACGCTGGCCGTCAAGGCACGTCTGCCGGCCGCATCTTTTGTTGCGCTCATGCCCGCGCTTTGCTGAGCGTCGCTCGTAGGCTGCGCTCGACCGCCACCTCGCGCCGATGCTCGAGAGCGAGCTGCGCACGCGCCTCGAGAGCGAGTCGAGCAAGTACGTTGCGCGGCAGTGCCAGGAGCGGCTCGAGCGGCACCTGATGGTGCTTGTGGCCGTGCGCGCGCCCCTATTGGCGGCTGACGTTTGCCGGCCAGGTCGCGCCGTACGCGCCCGCGGCCAACCCGGTGCTGCCGCTGCGGTCCTCGCGGCCGAAGCCCACAAAGAAGAAGCAACGGTCGTCGCGGCGCCGCAGCGGTAGCTCGTCGGACGAGTCGGAGGCGTCTGACAGTGACGAGGACGACGAGGGCGATGACGACGACTACGCGCGCAGCGTGCGCGAGGTGCCGCAGGGCGTGCTCGCGATCAGCTGGCTCAAGGTTCGGCGCTGTGTGCCGCCCTTGCGTGCGCCGCTCACCCGCTTGCGCGCACGCAGGACGACGGATCCAAGGACGTGATGCTGAGCGCGACAATGGGTGCGATGCTGACGCGCTTCGGCGACGTGCGCGACACGATCCGCCTCGAGAACCTGCGCCAGCGCAACACGCGTGCGGGCGAGCGCGGCATGGACCTGATTGTCTCGAAGGGTGCGCTCGCACGCCTGCTGCTCGCCCGGTGCTGACCTCGCTGCGCCATGCCCGCAGAGAAGCAGGATGACCTGAACGCGCTGCAGGACTTCATCGTGCGGCACCGGCCCGCCGTGCTCATCGTGGGCACCCTTGGCCTTGACGCGCGGCGGCTGTACGAGGATCTGACGCGTCTGACGCAGCGGGTGCGCGTCGTACGGCTGCTGTGTCGCGGCTGGTTTGACGTGTGATGCCCTGCAGATGCAGGAATACAGCCCGCCGGTACTGTACGTCGACGATGAGGTCGCGGTGCTGTACGGCAAGTCGCCGCGGTGCGCCCTCGGTAGCCCCTCGACGCCGCTGCGTGCTGACACGCATTGCGCACGCTCGCCGCAGGTCCACGAAGGAGTTCCCAGACTTCCCGCCGCTGCTGCACTACTGCATCTCGCTCGGCCGCTGCATGCTCGACCCGCTCAGCGAGTTTGCCGGCCTCGTCTCGCGCGCGAACAACGACCTTGTGTACCTGCGGCTGCACCCGCAGCAAGGCATGGTGCGTGCGTGCGGCCGCTGGGCTTGGTGGGCTGTCGCTCACCGGTGCGCGGCGCAGGTACCGCGTGAGGAGCTCAAGGCGCACCTCGAGCGCGCGCTGCTCAACTCTGTCGCGGCTGCAGGCGTCGACCTCAACCGGGTGCTGCCGCATTCACACATGCACGGCGTGCTGCCGTTCGTGCCCGGGCTTGGCTTCCGGCGAGCGTTCGAGCTCATCGAGACGGCGGTGCGCGCCGCCACGCTGCGTCGCGCGCGCGCGCGCGCGTGTGCTCACGATGTGCGCGCACACGCAGTCGCACAAGCGCATCATCACGCTCCGCTCGCGCATCCAGCTGCTTGAGCAGCTCGAGATGCTCGCCACCGTGTTTGACAACTGCTCGGCGTTCCTCAAGATCGACCCGAATGTGCGGTCCAAGCGCGGCAAGCGGCGGCGAGGGGCCGACGACGACAGCGAGTACCCGATCGACGTGCTCGACCGGACGCGCATCCACCGCGAGAGCTACGTCTTTGCGCGGCGCATGGCGGCGGACGCGCTCGAGAAGGTGCACATGTGCAGCCGTGCATGCGTGTGTGCGCGCCCACTCACAGCCGCGCCGATGCGCAGGAGCTGCCGGAGGACGAGCTCGAGAGCGACTCGGCCATCGTTGAGCAGCTCCAACTGCTGCCGGACGGCGTGCAGCGCCTGCACATGTTCTCGGACGAGCAACTGCGCGAGTACGCCAACAAGCTCGCCGAGATGGGCGACTGGCGGCGCGTGCACACGCTGCGGATGCTGCAACGTGAGCTGGGCGAGCCGTTCAAGGAACTGCGCCAGTCGTACATGCAGTGCGTTGCCACGCGCGCGCTCGTGCAACAGCGAGCGCTGAGCCGCAGCCGCGACCGCAGGCCGGCCGATCTGTTTGAGCTGCTGACGGGCGAGAGCGACGACACGCTGCGGGTGGGCCTGCTCGTGAGCGCCGTGGTGACACGCGTGTCGGACGTGCGCATCGACGTGCGCCTCGACTCGGGCCTGTTTGGTGCGTGCATGCGGGAGACGCAGAGCGAGCAAAGCCGATGACTGAACGCGGCCGTGCGCAGGCGAGGTGTTTGCCAACAACGTCCTGGACGAGGGCACGCCCGTGCTGACGACGCTCGTCGCGCCGGGCGACCTGCTCCAGGGCCGCGTGCTCAACGTGCGGTCGCCTCAATTTCGCCATGGCCGCTTGACGCCGCGCGCCGGGCGCAGGTGGACAAACAGCGCTTCACGGTCGAGCTGACGATGAAGCCGCGCGACGTGCTCGACACGCGCCGCTCGGCGCTCATGGGCCGTCGGCTGGACGCGTACTACGACGAGCGCGCGCACGAGCAGGACATGGAGAACGACGCGCGTGCGTGCCCAGGCTGCCAGATCGTTCACTGTGCGCCCGCTCACGCGCCTGTTCGCGCAGTCAACGAGCGGCGCAAGGCCCGCAAGGCGCGCGCGCGCATGATCAACCACGAGGCCTTCCGCGACTACAGCTACCTCGAGGCCGAGCAGCACCTGGCCGACGCGCCGGTTGGGCAGTACCTGCTGCGGTGGCTTGTCGGCCTGTGCGTGTGCGGGTCGTCTGATGTGGGTCGTGGCGCAGGCCGTCGTCCGAGGGCAACAACTTCCTCGCCGTCACGGTCAAGATGGGCCCGGGCCTGTTCCTTCACATCCACGTGCGGTCCGAGGAGAGCGCCAACACGTACGACATTTTCGGGCGCGCGCTGTACATCGGCTCGGAGCGATTCAACGACGTGGACGAAGGTGCGCTCCTTCTCGCCGGCGAACTCGCGACGCTGATGCACTCGCGGCAACCGCCAGTACTCGCGCGCTACGTGCAGCCCATGGGTATGTTTATGAACGACGCGCTGCAGCACCGCAAGTACCGCAACACGACGCCGGAGGAGCTCGGTGCGTGCCAAGGGCGTGCGTGTGTGCCTGCTGTGACTGAGGCGACGCGTTGCGGCCAGCGTACCTTGTCAACAAAGAGAAGGAGGCGAACGCAAACGCCATCCCGTACTACATCTGCCAGAACCCGCAACAACCGGACCAGCTCACGCTCGTGTACCGGCCCGGCGATCGCGTGCGGCAGGAGGTGCGGGTTTGGTCGGTGCCGTCGCTTGCGGTGCTGCTGATCAAGCTGCGCAGGTCATCACGGTCACGCCCAACGGCTTCCGCTTCCGCCACTCGGTCAACAGGCGCTACTTTTCCGACCTCAACGACCTTTTTGACTGGTTCAAGCAAAACTACCGCAACTTCAACACGCCCGTGGCCGCAACGGCGACGGCGGCGGCGGCGGCGATGCGGTGCGGCCACCACGCCGTTTGCGACTTTGTCTGCTCACTGCTGTGCCGTGCACAGGATGCCTGCCGCACTGCCGTACCCGCTCGCCATGGGCACGCGCTAGCCATGTGTACAGTCAAAGAAAGAAAAGACGACGCCCAACCTCAACCGATGTAGAGTAGCGTCGTCTTCTTTGACTTCTTCTTGCCGCCGCCACCGCCGCCGCTCGCAGGTAAAGCAGGGAAGCCTGCGGTGTGCGCGAGACGGATGAGCGGTGCGCCGCCTGCCGAGACGTGGGCAGCACGCACCGTCGTCCGACTGCTGGCGTGCTTCCACGGGCGCGGCCACGGGCGCAGGAGCGGGCGCCGCCTTGCCTGCCATGCAGCGGCCGTCAGCGGTGCGGCCAAGTGCAGCGGCCTGGGCGTGCGCGCACCGCTGCTCTGCTGCAGCGTCGGGAATGCCGTGGACGAGAGCGACGGCGCGGTCACGGACGGCCCGCTCGAGCCCGAGGCCCACGCGGTTGCGTACCCGGACGAGCTCGACGACAGCGCCTGCCGTGCGCTGGCGCTGGACGCCTGCGGGCGCGGCTGTGGCTGCTGTGGCTGCTTGCGGGGCTGCTGCGGTGCCGGCGCGAGCTCGGGCTCCGCGGGCGCGCCGTAGAGCGAGTCTGCCTCGTTGCTCGGCGTCTCTATCGGGTGCGTTGCAAGGTGCCACTCCTGCCGCGCAAGTGAGCAGCGACGGCGCACGCGCGAGAGCGATCGCCGCACCTTGTCGGGTGCGGGCACGATCTTCTTGCAGTAAGGGCAGATAAACGGCCGCGCGAGCGCCCCGGCGTCCCACACGCTCATGTGCGACGCTGCAACAGTGCGCGTGCAGATCAGCGAGCACACCTCGCACGCGCGTCTATTTTTGCACGCACCAGCGAAGCTCGGGTTGCCGCTGGGCGCCTTGGCCTTGATCACGAGCACGCGCGCCTTGCCCCTGCGTGCGGGCCGGGCAGGTAAGCCCGGCGTAGCGCACACGCCCGGGGCGCGCGCACTTGTCCTTGGCAGCGGCCGCGGCGAAACTGCTGCCAGCGGTGCGCGGCGCTGTCGCCCACGGTCCGGACGACGACGACGACGACGACGACGACGATGCGCGTGACCCGCCCGCCTGCTTCTGTGTCTGCGTCTGCGTCGGCGGCGCCGGCCGGCTGTAGTTTCGGTGCGCGGTCACGAGTTGCTGCCGCAAGGCCTCGTCGGGCACGAGATCAACCAGCTGCTGGAAGAGCGCCTCAGCCTGCGGGCCGACGTACTGCAGCCACTGCCTGCGCCAGCATGTCAGCAGCACATTGCTCGGCACTGCAGCGGCTCGGCGCACTCGTAGAACGCGGGTGCCGAGATCGACCCGGCGCGGAAGGCGCGCGTCATGGCGCGGAAGTTGTCAAACTTGTCGCGGTCCTCGCCGAAGACGCTTTGCAGCTGCAGCAAAAAGTCGCGCTGACGCCTGTGCCCGGCGCGTGAGTGCCACCAGCATGTGCGTCGCGGCGGCCGCACCGCTGCGCGAGCGGGTCGAGCTCGTTCATCGAGGCAAACGCCGAAACGTGGCTGCCGGACTTGAGGTCGATCTGGCACTTGTCGCGTTAGCAAGCAGCACGCACGCGCATTGAGCGACGCAGCGCACCTGTAGCTTGCTCGGCGAGGGGCCGTTCGCGCCCTGCGTAGGCTGCATGTCGTCGACGCCCGGTGGCGAGCGCACGCGGTCGGGCGGCGACGGCACGCGGCCGAGCTGCTCCCACGGCGAAAAGTCGTCTACTGCGTCGACGCCCGGTCAGGCGCGGTGCGCATGCAGGAGGCCGCCCGCACCTGCGGCAGCGCTGGCGCCGTTGGCCGGTCGCGACGAAAGCTGCGTGAACGACGACGGCGCGCGGCGCTTGAGGTCGTCCATGCGCGCCGCCGCTGCAGACACGGGGCGCGGCGCGGCCTGCTGAGCACCGCCGAAGCCCGGTGGTGGCCGGCCAGACCCGTCGGTGCTGGGCGTGCAGCGGCCCTCGAACCCTGGCGGCGGGCGGGCGGACGACGCGGTCGCGGCAGAACTGCCGTCGGCGAACGAGAGGCGCTGATCGACGTCGCTGACAATGCCGCGATGTTCGGACGACTTGCGGGAGGCGACGCGCCGCTGCTCACGCTCACGCTGCTCGCGCTGCGCCTGCTCCACGCGCGCCTGCTCGGCCAGCGCCGCGTCGACGTCCTGCCCCTCGGCAACGAGCACAACGCCGCTGTCGTCCTCGTCCTCGTCGTCGTCGTCGCCGACATCGAGCCCGTCGATCTCTTCGAGCGCCGCCTGCGTCTCCGGGCGCGCCGAGGCCCGGTAGCCGCTCGGACTGCTGCCACTGCTTCCTGCATCGGGCGTGGCCGCGGCGGGTGCCGCGCGCTGGTAAACGTACGGGTTCTTGCTCGCCGACGTCGGCCGGCTGCTGGACGCGCCTGCGGCAGGCTGGGGCGGCGGCGGCCGGGCCGACGGCGCAGGCTGCGCAGGCTGGGTGGGCTGAGCCGGCTGCGGGCGAGGCTCGCGCGGCTGCCGCTCCCGGTGCGGCCGCTCCTCGCGCTGTTGCTGCCATTTGCGCGTGTTTTTAAGCAGCTGCGTGCCGGTTGACCACACCGCGCAGACACGCACGCGACTGCCGCTGCCACTCGTTGCCGCGGCGGGCTGCCCACCCTGCCCGCCGTAGTTGAAGTCGAGCTGGATCGTGCGGTACTGCTTCTGCTGCGAGCGCGAGAGTTTGCGGTCCTTCAGGTGCTCGGATGCCTGCGCGGCGCGCTCGCATGAGGCCACCAGCAAAGGCACGCCGTGCGACAGCGCGCACCAGGTGGTTCTTCAGGCCGATCTCCGTGGCAAACGCGATGAACGCCTTCTCGCGGCACTCGGCGTACGGGCACAGAAAGTGGTCCTCGTCAAAGTGCTGCTCCTGCTCGACGCTATGCGTTAGTGCGTTGCTTGCATTTGCGTGCACACACAGCGACGGGGGCCGCACGACGCACGAGGTTGGCGTAGTCGGCGTAGTACTGGTTGTGCACGCCGTTGCCGTGGCAGAGGAAGCAGTAGAAGTGCTCCTTCTCGAGGTGGTTGTACAGCTCATCCTTGCCGTAGAACGTCAGGCGGCAGAAGCTGCAGCGCTCATGCCCGCGGAATGCGGGGTCGTCGTCGTCGCCTTGGCGGTAGTGCTTGTCGAGCTGCGCGCGCGTGTACAGCTTGTGCTCGTTGAAGAAGACTTTGCGGTTGTCGACGCAGACGTTGCTGCGCACTCTTGTCGGCCACGGCATCGCGCCAGCCGCACGCGGCGCCGCACCACAGCGCCAGCCCGGGATGGTCCTTGCGGATGTGCCGCTCGGCCTCGCCGCGCGCGTCGAAGATGCTGCCGCAGGTGTCGAGCGGGCACTTGAAGCGTAGCAGGTCGGTGACCTCCTGCATCGCCGCATCCGTCAGCGTCCCGATCACGGCCGATCCGAGCGCCGGCAGCGCGCCTGCAGCAGCTCGCTCGTCTCGCACAGCACGTTGAGCTTGCGCCACGTCGCGTACCGCCGCGTCAGCAGTTCGTCGAACGGCGCGGCCGGGTCGCTCGTGAACACGACCTGCGGCTGCTTTGTCTGTGCGGCGCCGTCGCCTCGTCAGCACTATCATCGTCGCGAACGACCACGCGCGCGCGCCGCGCCTTGCAGTAGGAGCAGGCCGCGTTGCCGTACAGCCCGCGCAACCGGAGCGAGCAGCGGTGGCAGACCTCGCGGTGGTTGCACGGGCCGACCGAGAAGAAGCGCACGGGCTCGGTGCACACGAGGCACGTGGCCGTCGACATCCTGCTGCTTGCTGCTTGCTGCTTGCTGCTTGCTGCTTGCTGCTTGCTGCTCGCTGCTTGCTGCTTGCTGCTGCCGTCTGTGTGGCGCCGTCCGTCACGGTGGCGTGCGGCGCCGCGTTTTCCGGCAAATAGCCTTTTTCGGAAGCAGCCAATCAGTGAGCATCACGTCATGCGCCGTGACGTCATCAGCCCGCTCGGCCCTGATTGGCTGGAGGCGTGTTTCAGTCGCTTCCACATTGGCAATGACTTGTTAGGAATTTTCGGCCGCGCTTTCCGTTGCGCTGGTCGTGTTCGCCGTTGCGCGCCGCGTCGAACGAACCTGGTGTGTTGCCTCGCGGAAACCCTGAACAGGATCTGCACTGATCGGGCGCGCATAGATGGAGAACGCTGCGCACTGCGACGAAGCTGTGCTGTGCGCGTTTGCGTCGGCCGGCGTGCCGGCACCAACGTGCGCCGGTGCGGCGACCTGCCGCGGTCACGGCAAGTATTACAAGGCGACCGCGGCCGTGCTCACCCGCCGCGACCTGCCCGACGACGTGCTGGAGCGCGTGCGTGACAAGCCGATCTGTACCGCCTGCTTGGCGTGGGGCCTCTACAAGCCGACCGGTCGCCCGCGCGGCCGCCCGCCCAAGCAGCCGCGCCAGCCGCTCGCGCCGCTCCCGCTGCCCAACGACCAGCAGCTGGAGCGCCACGTGGCTCGGCTTCCTCCACCCGCCGTCACGCTCGCCGCTGCTGAGCAGCCTCTCACCGGCGCCGCGATGGCTGCCTTCCTCCTGCCGCTGCTCGCCGCGAGCGTCGCGAGGATGCCCGCCGTGCCGGTCGCGCCCGCGCCCCCGCCCGTCGCCGCCAGGACGCCGGCCCCGGCCGGCAAGCAGGCCACCAGGCGCAAGTCGAAGCCCTTTTCGGCCCTCAAGTCGCCGAAGAGCCGCCTGAAGCGCATGCGCGCGTTCAACGAGTCCTGCGAGCGCAATGCCGTGGACGACACCACGCTGCTGGGCATCGACGCCAACTTTGCCGGCGAGCGCGTGCGCCTCGACTTCGAGGACGACAGCACGCTGGGCGCCAAGGATATGCCCGTGCGTGAGCGCCGGTCGTGTTGTGCGATGCATGAACACTGACGAATGCCACAGACCGAGGAGTCGCGCGCCCACCTCGCGCACGTCGTGCCTATCCTCGACGCGACCACGTAGGCGGAGGTGCGCACTCATGCTGGTGCGCGGCTGCTTGCTTTTGCCGACGTCGCTGCGGCCAGGTCAACGTGCGCAAGTTCCTTACATGCATACACGGCCGCGCCTGCGTCGACCGAGCGCACGGGCAGCGCAGCGGAGGGCGGCTACCCGGGCGCCACGCCCTCGCTGCGCATCTGCCCGACCACCTCCGCACCTGCGCGCGGCTCGGTGGTTCTTCTTCTCGACCGGCTCTGTTGACAGGTTGGTGAGCGGCACGCCAACACGTCCAGTTTTACTTCCATCACACCACACGGGGCGGCGGCAGCGGGGCGTCGGCCGTGCTCAAGACGATGGAGAAGGAGAACAGGCTGCTGTACAGGCCCCCTCCCCGCCCTACTCTCACCACCCACCATGTTTCTATTCGTGTCTGAAGTTACTTTCAACCTTCCGGTGCAGTCGGCTGCGGCACAGGATCACGGTTGGTGCGACGGGCGCATGCCGTTGCACAGAACGACATGATGAACTCACCGCGGGCGTAGCGGCGTGGCGCTAGCGCGGCTCCGTCGGTCTGTTGCTCGTGGAAGACGCGGTCGGAGATGGCAAACTTGAGGTTGAGCGAGAAGTGCCAGTCGTACAGGCGGTTGACCGTGCGCATGTAGTGCATCAGCCGCTGGTCGTCTGCGTCCGCGGTCCACCAGTCCGCTCCCAGGATCGGGTCCAGCACGTCCAAGATGTCCGTCAGCTTGAAGCGACGCATCGCGACGCTGCCGCAGAGCCGCCTCGAAAAACCGCAGCTGAGGTAGCGCAACAAAGAGCGCGCAGTGCAGATCGAGCACCAACAATGCGCGCGCACGCACATGCTTGGCGAAGCACAGCAGCGCGCCCTTGACGGCGAAGCGGATGCGCTCGACGGCGGCGCTGAGCAGCGCAGGTGAAGCGCATAGGTTTCGCGGTGGTAGTCGCTGTGGGCGTTGACCACGACGACGCCCCGGGTCGACGGTGGATACGGGCCTCGTGAATGACCACGACGTGCCTGTTGACAAGCATCTGCCCGCACAACGAGCACGCCACGCCGATACTCTCGCCCACGTCCGCGCCCGCGCCGTCGCCACTTACGCCGTCGCCGCGCACGCCCGACGCGCTCGGTGCAGTGCGTTGCGCAGCACCGGTCCCGCGCGTCGCGTCCGCTCGACCGGCGCCCGGCGACCGCGAGAACATCGGGTGCTTGTGGCCGACGTGCACGGCGAGGCCGCGCTCGGTGTCAAAGGCGCGCGGGCACTGGCGACAGCTGCAGTCGAAGGGGATGCATGCCTCTCAGAGCAAATGCTGAACGAAGAGTCACTTTGCGCAGTCCATGCGCCGCTTCGCGTCCGTCGACGTGGGCGACACGAGCGCGCGCGCGCCGATGCCGCGCATAGGGACGCCCACCAGCGGCCCCGCACGCACGGCCACGTCGCCGCAGCCGCCGCTGCCGTCGCGCATCGTCGGCACGTCGTCCGGCCCACCGATGGTCACGCCGCCGCCGATGGTCACGCCGCCCGTGGCCGCGCTCGTCACGTCGCTCCTGCCGGGCATCGCGGCGCCCGTGCCCTTGCCTGCGCCTGCGCCCGAGGTCGAGAGCGACGAGCCACCGGGTGCGCGCGCGTCTCGCGGCCGATGCACGCGCTCGCTCACTGCGTGCATGGCGCAGCGTGTCCGTTTTGCCTGGAGGTGCTCGGCGCGGATGCGGGCCGCACGCCATGCCTGCACCCGATCTGCGCGGTGTGCGTGCACAAGACGAAGGAGAAGCCGCGCAAGTGCCTGTACCTGCTCGGCCTGACGTACTGCCACGCCGAGTTCTCCCGCGCCGACCTGCTTGAGCCCGTGGTGGCCAGCGCGGCGAGCGTGACGGTTGTCTGTGCGACCTGCGAGGAGGCGCCTGCGACGCACTGCTGCGAGACGTGCGCCATGGACCTGTGCGACGAGGATGCCCGGGCGCACCAGCGCGCCAAGGCAACGCGGGACCACGTCGTGACGGCCAAGCCCGGCGCGGCACCGATGGGCCTGATGTGCCGCGCGCACCCGGCCAACCGTGCGACCCTGTACTGCGATCGATGCGACCACCTGGCCTGTGCCGACTGTGCCACTGCGCCGCACGCCGCGCATCCGTTCATCGCCCTGGCCGACGGCCTCGAGAAGCAGCGCGCGGCCATCGCCTCGCTCAGCAGCGCGCTCGAGCCGCAGCAGTGGAAGGTCCAGGCTGCCATCGACGCGGTTGAAGCTGCGCTGCGGCAGCTTGAGGAGCACAAGGGCAAGGTCTTCAAGAGCATCACCGACTGCTTTCTGCCCCTTATCGAGCCGCTTGAGCAGAAGGTGGCCGAACTGCGCAACCGCAAGCGCGAGCTCGAGAACGAGGTGCACATGGCCCTCACGGCCGACATCAAGGCGCTACTGGAGCAGAAGGACGCGCTGCTGCTGACGCTGGACCACATCGAGCGGGCGCGGGCGGTGGCGGCCGCACTGACGGACGATGTGTCTCTCCGGTCGGCCAAGTCGCGCGAGCAGCTGCTGACGCGCGTGGACGCGCTTCAGCTCGAACGCATCGACGACAAGCCGCTGGTGCAGACGACGACGGCCGTCTCGTTTGGGTGGCAGCCTCGCCTGGCCGATATCTTGAACGCAGACGCCAGCAAGCTGGGCAACATTACAACGACGTCGGTATCTCCGTTCGGCGTTGCAGCGACGCCGGCACCGCCGCGGCCGATGAACTTCCCCAGTGGCTCAGGCGGCTTCGCTTTCTCGGCGCCCTTCGTATTTTCTCAGTCGTCGCCCTTTGGCGGTACCGCTGACGCTCGACCTGCCAGTGGCAGTTTTCTGGCCCGGGCCGCCGATTTGAGTCGAGTTCAAGGTGGGCGTTTCGACTCACCTGCCGCGTCTGCCTTTCCCGGTCAACATTAAGCCGTTCGTTGTGTCGGCGCAACCTCGCGGGTTTGCCTCCACACGGACGCCGCCACGGCCGTGAGCCCCTCCCCCACCCGCTGTGATCTTGTCTTCTCGACGCCAACTTGAACTCACGGATCGCCACGTGGCTGCGATGCTCTCGGTCGACCTCCGCTCCGACACGGTCACGCGCCCGACGGCGGCGATGCGCGAGGCACGGCGCGCTGCCACCCTGGCGCGCGGCGGTGGCCTGACGTGCGTTGCTGCAGGCGATGATGGCGGCCGAGGTCGGCGACGACGTCTACGGCGACGACCCGACCGTGAACGCGCTGCAGGCGCGCGCGGCGGCGCTGTTTGGCAAGGAGGCGGCGCTGCTGGTGCCGACGGGCACGATGGGCAACCTGATCAGCGTGCTCACGCACTGCCGCGAGCGCGGCAGTGAGGTGCGCGCGGCGCGTGCTGCACGTGCGGGGCGCGGTCTGAAGGGGGAAAGGCGCGCAGTACATCGTCGGCGACGAGGCGCACATCTACTACTACGAGCAGGGCGGCGCGGCGCAGCTGGGCGGCGCGCACCCGCGCGTGCTGCCGACGGCGTTGGACGGCACGCTGGCGCTGGACGCGATCGAGCACGCGATCCGCAGCGACGACGTGCGCCGTCTGCTGCTGCCGTGCTCTGCTGGTCCTGATCGCGCGGCACCGCAGCCGCACTACCCCGTGACCAAGGTCATCTGCCTCGAGAACACGCACAACCGCCGCGGCGGGCGCGTGCTGCCGACGGCGTACGTCGACGCCGTGGGCGCGCTGGCGCAGAAGGCACGTGTCGCGCGCCCGCGCCCACTCTTCTCACGCCCGCGTGCTGCATGCAGCACGGCCTCAAGCTGCACATCGACGGCGCGCGCATCATGAACGCCGCGATCAAGCTCAACGAGGACCCGGCGCGGTGCGTCGCGGGTGCCGCGTGCTGCGTGGATGTGCTCACGGCCGCGCGCAGCATGGTCCGCGCCGCCGACTCGGTCTCGATCTGCCTCTCAAAGGCGCTCGGTGCGCCCGTCGGCTCGGTCATCGTCGGCAGCAAGTCGTTCATCTACCACGCACGCCGTCTGCGTAAGGGTGCGCGCTCGCTGCCCGTGCCGCACGTCGCGCGGCTGACCGTGGACGCAGCGCTCGGCGGCGGCATGCGCCAGGCCGGCGTCCTCGCCGCGCCCGGCCTGATCGCGCTCGAGCAGATGCCGAGCGTGCTGGCCAAGGACCACGCGAACGCCAAGCGGTGCGGCCTGCGCACTCAGCCGCGACGCCGTGCTCACGACGCACGGCCGCAGCCTCGCCGAGGGCATCGCGGGCCTGGCGCCGCTCGGCGTGGCGGTCGACGTGGACACGGTCGAGACCAACATCGTCTTCGTCAACATCACGCGCAAGGACCTCACGGCCGAGACGCTGATCGCGCAGCTGCGCGAGCTCGGCACGGGCTGCGGCGGCTACGGCGACCGCGTGCGTCGCCCGCCGGTGAGCTTGTGCCTGCCTGACGCACCCCGCGGCCGCACCGACGCAGGTCCGCTTCGTCATGCACCACCAGGTCAGCGCCGAGCAAGTCGACACGGTCGTCGCGCAGATGCGCGCCGTGCTCGAGAAGCTCCCGACCAACTGAGAGCACAAACGCCCCCGCACGCGCGCGCGCGCGATAAAGAGAGGGAAGAAACCACACTGGCCATGGTGTGGCTCTAGCCGAAAAAGGCGGGGAGGTTGAGGAACTCGCCTTGCTCCGACACGTTGGCCTGCTTGCCGGGGATGTCATACGACAGCTTGAAGCGGATGCGCACGGGCGCCTGCGCGGCCCGGCCGTGTCAGCGCCCCCGCGTGCCCTGCGCGGCACCGCACCCGCGTCGGGTTCTCGATCACGATGACTTGCGTGGCCGGGCGCCCGCCCATGCTTGACGGCGCGATGTTTGGCGAGGACAGGGGCTCGAGGCGCAGCTTTTGCGTCTGCGCGGCGGTCGGTCAGATGGCTCGGATGCCAGCGCGGCACGCACCTTGGGCACGGCCAGCTGCAGGTTGAAGTTGGTGATGCCCGTCAGCAGCTTGTTGAGCACGCTCGCCTTGCAGTTGACGCGGTCATCGACCTTCTCGAGCTCGAGCACAATCTTGAGCGCGTCTGACTCGTGCGCGACCACTGCGAGCGCGCGTCAGCCACAGGCGAGCGCAACGTCACAGGCGTGCGCACCCTCGTGCACGAGCGTCAACGCGGCGGGCGTGGCAGCGGGCGGCGGCGAAACCGACCCCGTGAGGTTCACAAGCAGCGCAGCGGGCGGCGATGCAACGACGGTCGGCGGGCTTGCGGCGTGCACGGGCGACGGCGGCGCGGCAACGGCGGCCGAGGGAGGCGGCGGAAACGAGGCAAACGGCTGCAGCGCCGGAGCGACGGCGGCGGGTGCGGTCATCGGTGCGGGTGCGGGCGCAGACGCGGGCGCGGGCGGAAAGGCGGGTGCAAAGGCGGCCGGTGCAGGCACAGGCGCAGGTACGGGTGCCGGTGCCGGTGCGGGTGCCGGTGCTTGGCTGAAGCCCATGGGCGCCCCGGTCAGCGGGGCAAACGCCGCGAACGGCTGTGCGGTCGGCATCGGCTGTGTAAACGCGGCCGTGTAGGGTGGCGGAGCCGCGCTGTAGCCGCCCGACGCCGCAAAGGCTGCCGGCTGCAGCGACAGGCCTGCCAGGTCGCTCGCGAGGCTGCCGGACACGCTCGACGCGGCCGCGGGAGCTGCCGGCGCCCCAAAGTCCAGGTCGAGGTCAATCAGCGACACGGCGCCCTGCTGCTGCTGCTGCTGCTGCTGCTGCTGCTGTTGCTGCTGTGGCGGCGTCGGCTGCGAGGTGTGCGGCGACGCCTGCTGCAGCTGCTGCTGGTAGTGCTGCGCCGCCGGGCCGAGCGAGCCGCTCCCGTTCTGCGGCTGCCTTACGGGCGAGGGCGCGGCTGACCTGAGTGGCGCAAGCACAGGCACATCAGACGGTCGGTGTGGCTGCACACGCGCGCGCGCGCGCCACAGACCTGGACGAGATCGGCGCAAAGGTCGAGTGGATCACGGCGATGACCTCTGGCGGCATCGGCCGGGCCGCGCGCACGCACTCGTAGCCCTGCAGCGCCGAGTTTATCCGGTCGTTGAGCTGCAGCAGCACCTCTGCGTGTGCGCGTGAGCCTCGCCGCGCACGCACAGGGAAGCGACCTACGCACCCGTCCGCTTCTCGTCCTCCTCGTCGGCGATAAAGCCCTGGATCTTGGGCTGCGAGCTGCGGCAGGTCGACGCGAGCTCCTGCGTCGGTCGCGCTGCCTCAGCGACCCACCCGCACAGTGCGCGGCGGCGCACGTCAAGCAACTTGAACGAGTCAAGCGGCTCGCCCGGCACGATGCCGCCGAGCACGTCCAGCAGCTCCTGGCACGACTGCTCAATCTTCTTCAGCTGCTCGTCCACCTGCTTCTTGTAGTCGGGCTTCGTCTCCGGGTCCTGTGCGTGCGCCGCGTGCGTGCATCCTCAGGCGGCGATCGACACAGCCCCACTGGGCGCGCGGCACGCACGTAGCCAGCGAGCACTTTCATGAGCTCGTTGGCCGCTAGCAGGTCCTCGGGCGTGCCGCGGCGCAGCAGCTCGTCCAGTTTCTGCGTCGCGCGCCGTGTTCAGCACAGCTGCGCGTGGCCGCCCGACGCGCGCGCGCGCGCGCTCACTGCCGCCTGCGCCGCCTGGTCCTCCTTCTCGAGCTCCTGCTCGGTCAGGAGCGCGGGGTCGCTGATGATGAGCGCGGCCTCGCTCTCCTTGTACTTGGGGAAGATGTACCCCTTGTTCTTGAGCAGGCGGTACATGTTGCTGATGTTGGTTAGGTCGCTCTTGTGCCGCGACTTGGGCACGAGGCCAAAGTTCCAGAGCTGAATCAGCTCGAGGATGCGCTCCATCACGGGCGGCTTGGGCGTCTGCGCGCGCGCCGTGCGACTGGTCGGTCGCGTGCGCGCGCGCGCACGGTGGGAGGAGCAGCGCACGGGCATCTTCTCGGGGAAGAACCGCACGAGCTCGTTCAGGAAGCGCTTCGAGGCGACGTGCAGGTGGAACGGGATGCCGCAGTTCTTGACGGCGGCGTCGAGCACCTTTCCGCGCCGCGTGCGCCGTGAGCCCCTCCCCGCACGTTCGTCCATGGCGCCACGCGCACGTTGAGCGCGAGTAGCGACGTCTGCTGGTTGCGCCCGTGGATGCGCTTGAACAGCGCCTCGGCGGCGTAGGCCGGGCGACGAGCTGCAGCTCCACGTGCGAGCCACGCGCCTGGCTCATGAACATGTCGGCGA